>OENT01000363.1:105844-127394 GCA_900239685.1 Rotaria macrura | reverse complement strand
AGGTTTTTTTGAAAAAACTTAGGGAATGAAACACGACCTTAGCGCCACTAGTCCTTTGTTCGTCACAACTTCGAACTACTCAACAAACATGACATTCCTTAGAGCAAAAGGAAACGAGACTATTCATAAGTTCTTCTTTGTTTGATTTGATATTCATATGCAACTATAATGTATTTACATGCTATCGATCTCTTTCGGTTTTCTTCTTACCTGATAATTGTTCTCGTCGAGTAGGTATAATACTGATTGGTCGTGGATCAAGTTCAATACTGTCTTGAACATGATTATTTGTATCGAGTAGCTCTGCACTAGAAAATCTTTTTTGTTGAATATTTGATTTATTCCGATAATATTTATCACAACTCATTTGACTTGTTAATGAACAGGATTGAGTAATGTTCATACGGTCAGATTGTAGGCCACTTCGTTTTTCAAGATATGATTTATGATTTTCTTCATTATCGTCATTTTCTAATTGACCTTCAAAACTTGAATTTGTACTATCGAATGATGAATATGTTGCTTTATACAATGATGGCATTGATGTTGAACGAGATTTTGTTGGTAATACATGATCATTGGAAGATAATAATGATGAGAACGATGAGAACCCACTTGATTTTGTTATTGATTCGCTTGCCGGTTCATATGAATCATGATATTGATCTTCTGATTTGTTCTATTTTCAAGAAAATACACTAAAGAATTCTGTTTCGTTTTCGTTTCAAAACTATTCATGTACCGGAAAGAGAAATTCACTATGGTCGATTAATACTCTAACTAATGGTAGTAAATTGAAACTAAAAATACATTACTCTTTCAATCTTATTAAATAGATAATAAAAAACAAACATCGATTTTTACCTGTGTCCTTTGATCATATTAAGATCCAATTCTTCGACGGATCTAATTAGATTATTTCCAAAAACGACGGCTAAATTTTCCGTATCCATTTTTGTTGTTTGAGCATGATCAGTTAATTTTTTTAGAAACAAACATAAATATGCTAATACAACCTGATTAATTGTTGAAAGATGAGTTTCAATTAATTGTTTTAAACGATTTAAATCATGTGTTTGATTGTATTTAAAACGTGATCCGAGTTCAAGAAAATCATCAAACGATTTTATTGGTATTATTGGTTCAGGTAGTGATTGTAAATAGATTTTTAATAATGATGATATCGTTGCAGGTGAATATGAACTCTTTAATTCAATAGTTAAACCGCGATCATACATATCACGTAATTCTTTTATGGATGATTGTTTACCGGGGATTCTAATTAAAAATTTAGATATTGAAGCATAGAAGACATAAAAGTAAAGGATTTATTTTAATTTATTCCCATTACCTAAATAGACCAACAAATGTTAGACCATGTTCAAGTAAATATTCACAACATTGTCGAATAATTAAAGGTACACGTGAAGTTTTATCTTGTGAGTATTTATAGGTATTCTCCAATGATTGACCGAATATAGCTAAAGATAGAAACAGTTTTAATTATAATCATGTCCAAGTAAATAAACGTAAAAGAGCACAATTTTCAATTGCTTTCGTTACCGCAGATAATGATTCACCAGAAATCTATCATTTCTATCAGCAATTATTAGTATGTAACTTTCTGATCAGACTTTACAGATTTATAACGAGAGAAAAATTAATTCAATTTGCAGAACTGTTTTTTTCTTCATCAGAAAGTTTTTTTTTATCATCCTTTGAACTTGTTAAAATACCCAGGAGAATCATTCCGACCATTAGATCCGATCATGTTTCTATCGAAGTTTCTCTTCTCCGACGAAATCCCATTGGATTCCTGATTCGGATCCCTAGTGTTGGATTTTATCGAATCCTACTATCGGAATCCGATTGGATTTCATCGTGTGATCAGACAGGCCTCTACTGTTGGGTTTAAATGCTAATTCGTACTCAAATAAGAAAATAGGTTTCTTCCGTCGGATCCGTTACTGTTTCCACAACCCGGATTCCCATAAGATTTCATCGGATCGTAGGATCCGATCGGATTCGGTATGGGATTCATTCACTTGGGTATAGGTCTTAATACGGCCGTCATGACCGTAATTCAGTGTAATACATGACTCAGTATTACGACCGTATTTCTCCGTATCGTTTACGGTAAAATACGATCTATTACTAAGATCATTTTCGATCGGAAACGACTGTATACCTTCGTATACGCTACGAAAAAATACGATCGTAATACTGAGTCATGTATTACGACAAAATACGGTCGTGTACGCTTGTTCATGGAGTCCGTAATCATCGACCTGTGAATGGATAATTATTCATCTGTTGTGAGAATATTTTACTGTAACCAATGGAAATCTAATGTTTTTCTATTCCATTTTGATTTTGCACAGAAATTCTCATATCCTAGTTGGCTTCGCTACAATTACATAATATTCTACGTTTAAATTGATTTAACGTGCCAACAGATCAAACTAAAAGAATTCTGTACGAAAAAATATTCGTATTCGAAGTATCTGATCTTCGTCATAAAAATCTTTGCAGTTTTTAGACTCGACTGTTGATTATCGAATAATCAAAAGATTTAATGAAAACAACAATGTTTCGACAGTTGACGAATTTTTCTTTCTCAGATTTTTCAACCTAACTGTATAAGAGCGAGAACAATTTTTATACAATCATAGTACTTAATTAAAGATAGATATGTGAATTGGTTTACATTCACGAATGGTTAGAATCTGGTTTGTTGCATCTAGTAACTAATGTTCATTCGCTGGGAACCATTAGAATCGATGATCAAAAGATAATTGTAGTCTTTATTGAGATTTCATCAGAATCATTTTATCTAAACAGCGAACACGTCTATGCTTGATAATGAACGAGTCATGTTTAGATACGAAAGATATTTCTTTTACTTAGTTCTTGTGTTTCTTAGTAGATATTCGATTTTTGACATACAAATCACTGATAGTATTCTAGATTTAGATCAGTTGAAATAAGACGATGTTGTTTCTAGATATTTCAATCGCACAATACTCATTATGTATACATAAGTCTGCAATTGTTCAAGTTATTACTAATCGAAACTTACATATATATAAATTGTATTTTCGAATATGATTGAAAGAGAGAGTGAAAATATATTTTGGTAATACTAGTTATAATATGAATCTGCTAACTCTTGTGTTATTCGCTTGTTGTTTTTTTGAGTTGCACATAGATTATTTATTCTTAACATGTTAACTAACTGTAAAATCAAAATGAATACACCGCCATCGCTCCGAAAACGAGCTCACAACATCCATTCGATATGTTTTTCTTTCAAAAATATATTATTCTTTCCATGAATGTACTTCTTAATCAAAATTGAAGAACTAGATTAAGTGTTATTTACAGTTAGTATTCTCAACGACGGCTTCCTTTTCTTCTTATAGGTTCTTCCGATGCATGACTTTCTCACTCAATTCATTGAATTGGATGTACTGTAGAACATTGCACGCAGACGAGAGATATTATTGTTCTCGCTCATGTAATTTTCGTGGTTTATTCTGATAGTTACACGTGTCGCTCATCTAAAAGGCATATTTCGAGAACTGTCTTCCACTATCAACCAGACAGTTATATTAATTGTTGTTTCTACATTTGATGATAAGATAGGCAACAGAAAAATTTCAGAAGCTACTGAAATAGAAATTAATCTGTGATGTTTTCGATGGGTGTTATTGTTTTTCGAGTTACTATGACTCATTTCTTAATCATTATTCATATTTTTGCATAATTATTCATGTTCTAGTACCTTTTCTCCTATACTTATATGATACAGTGAAATGTTACGATGAATAAAAAAAGAAAAAGTTAACCGATTAAAAACAATTATACAACGAAAACTAGTTGATTGAATCAAATAAATTTTATATTTTATACGACTGACGTAAATTACGAAAAGAATTCAAAATAAATTGAAACTCATTCTATTCAGCTCAATTAATAGTTTCAAAATCATTTAAACATTATTGTAACCTATGAATCGAATAAGACCGTCACCTAGTGTTTGATTGCTAGACTTTGATCAGTTAAAAATCGATGATTGTTCGATATGCATAACTTTCGTGTGAATTGCTTCAGGCATTAGTCATGACAAAGTTCTAATAAATAAATAGTCAAAAGTTCGAAATAAAATTATCATGTTTTCGAAACGATACACTTGACTATAAATTTTCTTCATAAAAACGTTTTCATGTCAATTATTTAAATTCGCATGTAGAATGAATAGCTAATAGGCACGGTTGAATATTGTTGAGAGATAGATTTAAGATTTTTTGTTTTCATCTACGAATCGTTCAAATGTTTCTTTTGGGTTCAACATTGAAAGAGAAGCCGATTCTGAGTCATGATAAATTGAAAATTTTCTTGTTGTTGTTAACCTTGCCAAAATATATCTCATCATACCAAAACGAGTTTATTTTGTTACGAGTATGATCCTAGTCTTATTGAACAATTGCTTTGAAAGTAGATCTATTATGCTTCAATCTTGTCGAAAGTATTTCTTAAAATACATTGCAAAAAGTCGAAGGCTGTATATGTTTAATATTGATCAAAGCTTATTGCGTGCATACTTGCACTTTGCATTACTCTCTCGAACATAATCGTTTCGACATTAAACTTTCATCATTTCTGTGAATTCGAAGTAAACTACAACGGGTCTACTATCGGATGATTCAACCAAAGTATAATGTCAAGATTTTAACACATAGTGTTTGATAATTGTTTAAAGTCGTATCATGAATCGACACTTCATCTTTCAATAGATCGAACCTTAAAGTTAAACTGTCATTATGACAAAACTCAAAATGCATAAACATAATCTTTGACAAATGACAATAGCCACGGTGATTAATTTCATCATTGAGGGAATTTAAGAGTTGCTACATTAATTTCTATTACTGGTGACAAACAATAATTTTGTGAAGTAATAAGAATAATAAAATAATCATGTAATACATAATAAAAATGTTTTATTACCTTAATTTTTATAGTAATTTGCTTTTTTTTTCTTTTATCATTTTAATGATATAAGAAGTTTTACTCTTTCATATTCACGAGCTATGGATCAGTTGCATGCTACTCTATGGCTAAATAATTTTTATTACTTTGAAACTTTTATTACTTTATTTTCAGTAACAGGTAATAAAAATTTTCAAGTAATAAAAATAATTAATAATTAAATTGCGCACGAACTTTAGCCATGATCTGTGAACTCTACTATTGGAATCTATGTCTCTTGTAAGATTTGACTGTGTTGTCTAATTTTTTTTTATACATATTGAGAATTTGTCATTTATTGAAATGAAAACATTTAACTCATACTAATCATTTGTTCATTGAAGTATTCAAAACAACTAACTTACCACCACCGACTCGACTATATGCAGTTTGTTTTAATGCTAGTAACCAACTATCATAATCTGTTCTTGTTTCTGCTTGTAAATGATGTGTTGATTTTCCATCTTAAATTATAGAAAAGATCATATATATATATCATAATGTCGAATCATATATTATTCGTACCATCGGCAACAATTTCAATTGTATTGACTGATAAATTGTTGTTATTACTATTATTTGATTCATTGCTAAATGTTGATTCGAAGTCATTGATAATAGAATTTCGCGAAAGTTTAATCCAATGTCTATAACGTGTATCAACTTTGGATGCAATAAATAAAATAGATCTGTCCCACTCGATAATACAATATCGACGATGCCATTTTGTTTGATCTTGTAATTTAATTTTTAACCAACCTTGTATTTACAACAACAGAGAAAGTCTCAGTCAGAATGAAGAATTTCGTGTCAAGAAATTTACCTTCTTTTGATTCCCACATCTTTCAAAAACAAAAAAATAGAAGAAGAAAAAAGAATCGAAGTCAACCAGAAAAGCAAAGATTGGTTCCTTTATACCAATCGAAACTCGATAAAACATGCTTAGAGGTTCCTTAATGACTTTTGATTGGTCCATGTTATCATGACGTATAGTGTTAATCATTTACCTTCTGCTGTTCTATTATAATTCCATTATGGCTATTCATTCATTCAAAAACAAACTTTTGTAAAACCATGAAAATTTTATACCAATTAGCAGTGTTTTTCTATCTATCATTATGGATAGTTCAAGGTAACTAACATCGAAATGTATATCTTCAACGAAATAATATGAAGTTTTTCTTTAGCTGGTAACCAACATCCAAGTGTTCTACTTGAAAATGTCAAAGCATTGACATTACATAAAGGCCAACGAACTCAAGCAAGACGAGTGTCTTCGATACCACAATTGAAATGTGTTGGTGGTTCAGCAAAATGTGCCTATGAACCTGATGTTGTTCAATGTGTAAATCGTGGATCAGATGGTGTTGATATTCAAGTACGATTGTTAAATCAAATCACAGAATTCTCGAGTTATCAATATGCTCAGTAAATTTATCAAATGTCAACTTTGAATCAGTCTCATACGCTCGAAATAGAAAACAGCCATGTAGAACATATGTTTCTCTTCCATTTGCATAGTACTTTTTTCCATTGAATTGATCTTGAAAACTATGCATACAGTCAGTTTGTTTCGACGAAAGAAAATTCCCATATCTATATCTTATATCATGCAAGTATTCAAAGTTACATTCGAAGGTCTTTTTGTGTACTCAAAAAGTGTGTACACTCTAGAATCGGTCAGTGTGTCCGGCCGGCCGTTAACACGATAACTCTTTACAAATGCATTCGATTGAGCTGAAATATCAATATCTCGGTCGAGTTCGAAGATGAGAACAATCCGGAAAGAAATGGCTGAGTTATCGAAAAAACTGTCATTATTGACCAAACCATCCCTGAGGTGGGGTACAGGGATTTTTTCAAAAAAAAAATTTTTTCTCAGAAATATCCACAACGTATAAAAATTGACTCCGTTTTTAACGCTGATTCCGAATCTGATATTAGTTTTGAACCAAATCGTAGTTTTCTAACAAAACATTGGCTGCAAAAAGGTCTCAAATGCACAAAAACTGCATCCCGAAACGAAATTGCATAGATATGTCTGAGATGATCACAGTAGTTTTGGAGTTTCCCAAAAAGGTTTACCAAGATACTTCTTCCGTGCACACATTCTAGAATGACTGATTTGTCTCATTCACTTTTTGAAGTACACATAACTCTCGGACATAAGTCCAAAGTTTTCACATTTATTTTTGTTGTCACACTGAAAATACTCAGTATTTTCTCTCAATGTGGAAAATCAACTACATTCTGTTTCAACTTTCAATGTGCTTTCGAAACGAAAATAAGCATTAACTTTCAAAGATAACGTATCCCTGTCAAGATATGATACGAATATACGGTTAAATATATAGACTATTTTTTGAATACAAAAAATGAATACATAGGAGGAGAGAAAAGAGATGATTGTGTATCGAATAGTTGATATACTCGATGAACATGTGAATATTAATTAATTTCAAATAGCTTTCATTTGTCGTTGTTTTAGTGGGAATGTTCAAGTGAAATGCCAGAAAAGTATAAATTTGGAAAATTAAGTGTATCATGTGAAGGATATAACTATCCAGAAGATCAATACATTTTAGCTGGCTCTTGTGGTGTAAATAGAAGAGAAAATTTGCTTTCGTGAATAATATTTTCATTTATTAAATTTCAGTTAGAATATAATCTTGAATTAACCGACAAAAACGTCTATGATTCACATCACTCAAACAATAATCAACATTCGTATGTTAGTGAAGAATGTTTTCCTTGTGTGAAGTTGTTTCTTTCTTTTTAAAGATCAAATTCAAGATTTTGGTCATTTCTATTTAAAGTAGCACTAATAGTTGTTGTCTTCTTTGTGATCAAATCATATATCACTGGTGATAATCAAACAGGTGGTGCTAGACCTATGGGAACTGGAAATGATCGTCGTCCACCGGGTAGATTAAAAATTTTTGTTCTATTATTCATTGTTTAATTTTCAAAATACCAGGTGGTGGTGGTGGTGGCTGGTTTTCAAACCTTTTTCCAGGTGGTGGTGCTCCACGAAACCCACCACCAGCGGGCTTTCGATCAGATTTTACTGATACTGGACCTGGTAAATGAAATGCTTTATAAAAATTGAAATTTCTATCTATTGATTTATTGTATGTTTAAGATTGCACTGCAAACCGACAACAGAATACTGGCGGTGGTGCAGGATTTTTAACTGGAGCTGCACTAGGTGCTTTGGGTGGTTATGTTTTTGGTAATCGCAATCAACGGTAAACGATACTATTGATCATGTTTGTTGTACTTTATATCATAATCTACTAGAACTGGGAATCAATATATGCCCGGTACCGCAAATACTGGTTGGTTCGGTGGGGGAACAACAACAACACGCAGAGGTAACTCATCACCCGTATCCAGTGGTAGTCACACGAGTACTGGTATGTTTGATTTAGAAATTACTGTCTCTTCGATAATAACATGTTTCTTTCTTTGTCGTAGGCTATGGTGGAACGAGCCGTCGATAAATGAATTATGACAACATGAAATTTAACTATTGTTTATCTTCATATCTCTAACTCAGAATCCAATTTTTTTTCTTTTGTTCTTTGAATTCTTACATTTTGACTTTTGAAAACATGCAAAACTGGATATTTTTTAATTAAATCGATGTATTGAATCTCATATCACGATTCACTCTTGGTTGACATATATATGTTGATGATCTCGAAACTTGCGTACACTCTAAATGATATGGTCAACTTGACATGATTAAATTCATCGAAAATCATCATCATAAAGTGTGGAGACGAACTGACACATATGATCGATTGCAAGTTTCCGTATCTACTATTCAACGAATGATTTATTATTCATCATATACAAATGTAGATCGTATCTATGCTCTTAATATATTTGGTCAAACGGTTTAAGTAGATAATACTGGTTTGATGTATTTCTGTGTTGGTCTGCATGATGGATCTTGTAAAATTCTCACATTAAGTACAACGCTTCTTCTTGAGATTTAGAGGAAAATATTTCTTTCAGTAGAAGAGTGATGAAAAAAATGACGTGAATCGTTCGAAAAGTTCATGAAATCTATTTCAATCATTATAGTCAGTAATTAGAATTAACTACAGTACAATCCACAAAAACAATCGATGTCAACTGGTTGGTGATTTTCCATGTCGTTATTTTTTGTTCAATACTATTTATCATTCACTCGATTGCATTAAAAATATTCAATGAAATTATAGAATTTAAATTACAGCAATAGTCTATCGTTTTTTGTACTGAATACATTTAAAATCAACAGCATAATGATAGCTTGTGAATTTACTGGCATACTGAATTTATTTGTAACATAGACAGTATAATTTTAGTACTCATCAAGCAGTAACAAACATTCGGTCATAGATAGATAGATAGATAAATAAAAATCACTCAGCTAATATGTACTGTGTATTTTAATGAACAGACACGTATTTTATTAATGATGTTACAAAAGCACGTATATTACATGGAAATAGAAGAACACGATATACATCGTATTGTCATTAAAGAGAGAAGAATATGCAATGAATTACCATATCGTGAGATATAACCATATGTAGATGCGTCCAGAAAAAATGAACGAACTTGACAGGAATAAACGATGAAGATAATCGAAAAAAATGTAGAATGTGAATGTTCGTCTAATACTTACATTTTCACATCATTAGTCATTCTTCATTGTCAACGAATTAACTAATCTAATCAATCAAAATGTGAAAGCATAATTATTTTCTTTGATCAATATGCTCGCTGAAAGATGTGCAGTGACTCAGTCGATCGATTGAGTGTCGCTCATTCAACGAAAATGTGCATATCAAACAAAACCATAAACTTGAATTTAAAAAATAAAATTAGCCCTAAAGAGGGCTGTTGGGTTTTTTTTGGTTTAAATGATTTTGATGTTATTCATTTCATTCGATTGAACAGTAAATAGCAATGACTGCTTATGAACCGAAACCGTAAAGTGTACGACCTTGTCGTTTAAGAGCATAGACAACATCCATGGCTGTAACTGTTTTACGTTTGGCGTGTTCTGTATATGTAACAGCATCACGAATAACGTTTTCAAGAAAGATTTTAAGAACACCACGAACTTCTTCATAGATTAAACCAGAAATACGTTTAACACCACCACGTCGTGCAAGACGGCGGATAGCTGGTTTTGTGATACCTGAATAACAAACAGACAAAAGATAAAAACTACACTAGACAAACAGTATATAGAGCATACCTTGGATGTTATCACGTAGAACTTTACGATGGCGTTTAGCACCACCTTTACCAAGACCTTTACCACCTTTACCACGTCCGGACATTGTTCGATTTGTTTAAATGTGAATTAACAAGAAGAAGACGGCTGGAAGAATATGAGAATGAGAACGAATTGGACGACCGTTTTTATACTACAGATTGATTAATCAGCTGATTGGCTATTTAGGAAAACAAAGATTCGTACTGTTCATTGGTCACTTAATGATCAAATTATTGAACCAATAATACATTCATGACCGTCTTCTTTATAAAAAGCGTTCGTTTTCTTGCGTTTCTGTATTCGTAATCGAAACATTTCATCGCTCTCGTATTCACACGATTATTAAAACAAAACTATAACCAATGGCTCGTACCAAACAAACCGCTCGTAAATCGACTGGTGGTAAAGCTCCACGAAAACAACTTGCAACAAAAGCTGCACGAAAATCAGCTCCAGCTACAGGTGGTATCAAAAAGCCTCACCGATTTCGTCCAGGTACCGTTGCTCTTCGTGAAATTCGTCGTTATCAAAAATCGACTGAATTACTTATCCGTAAATTACCATTTCAACGATTGGTTCGTGAAATTGCTCAAGACTTCAAAACCGATCTCCGATTTCAATCATCGGCTGTTATGGCTTTACAAGAAGCGTGTGAAGTAAGTCGACTTGTTGTCGTTGTCTACAGTACTGTTTATGTAATGTTTTGTTTTTGACGTTTGTTAATTCTAGTCATACTTAGTCGGTCTCTTCGAAGATACCAACTTATGTGCTATCCATGCTAAACGTGTAACCATTATGCCAAAGGACATCCAATTGGCCCGCCGCATCCGTGGTGAACGTGCTTAAATAATTGAAACGATGAAAAACAAATGAGATAAAATAGATCGCTCTCAAGAAAACATTACTAAAACCCAACAGCCCTCTTTAGGGCTACAATATTTTATTTTTTAAATTCAAATTTATGATAAACAGTTGACACATCTGATACGTCAATAGCCTATCTTAAGAGTTAAACGAAATACTCAGCGATAAAACATTCTGTCGCTAACTTTTTCATAACCTTGTCTGCTACCTAACAACTTCTTATCCACAATTGACTTTCGGAAAGTCTGTCATTTCGCAATCGATGATTCTGGATCATCTAGGACTAGACTAAATTTCAAGATACAATGTTGTTTTCCATGTAGACTTCATTCATTGTAATTATTAAAAAAATTAAATGCACTGTACGGATACCATGCTGCTATTTTTTCTACTAGGTTTACAAGATGTTAATTTCAAGAGACGTGTATGCACACAACTAAACTTGTCGATTATTTATTCTTGTTCTGAATGATACGGAATCGATAGATAGTATTGAAATCGTGAAAAGAGTTCGGCTACTGTATGTTAATGTAGGAGCATTCTCTGCATCATTTATTCTAGTATTTTTGTTTCTAAAATTTTGTATTGGATTTATCTCAATCATACCACGATTGTCTCCAATGGTAGAGGTGTCATCTTTTCTAGTATCTGTCACAATAACTTGGTGTCTATTTGAAATCGATTGCCATGTGATACGAAGAGGTTACAAATTGCGTAGGAAAAATTCAGAGTGCATACTTTATTTTTTATTACATTCACATATTACATCAACCAATGTGAGAATCAGGCAGCTAAAAGCGTATTGTAATATATACAACGTACATAATGTTAATTAGACAATGACAACAAATTCAAAATGCTAAACGCGACTCCATGCTTCAAATGTAAGATATAGATAGCCCTAAAGAGGGCTGTTGGGTTTTAGACAATCCTTGTTTTTTTATTCATTGAGAGTGCTGTTCGTTATCTCAATGTGAGCCATCAATTTATTTAGCACTGGTATATTTAGTAACAGCTTTTGTGCCTTCTGAGACAGCATGTTTAGCTAATTCACCAGGCAACAAAAGACGAACAGCTGTTTGAATTTCGCGTGATGAAATTGTTGATCGTTTGTTGTAGTGTGATAAGCGTGAAGCTTCAGCAGCAATACGTTCAAAGATATCGTTCACAAACGAGTTCCTATACAAAAGAAAAACTTTAGTTTCATGAGGATAACAATAGTGATCAAGTCAACTTACATGATCGACATAGCTTTTGATGAAATACCAGTATCTGGATGGACTTGTTTAAGAACCTTGTAGATGTAGATTGAGTAGGTTTCCTTTCGTCGACGTTTTTGCTTTTTTTCACCTTTGGGTCCAGCTGCACCTTTGCTTGTTTTGGTAACAGCCTTTTTTGAACCTTTGGATGGTGTTTGAGCTTTTGGTGGCATTGCGTATGTGTATTAATCGATTAAACGATAGAAATATGTTTAGATATAAGAAAAATTTCTACGGCTCACCACATTTATATAGACCATTCTCACGACAACTTTTTTCAACCAATAGAAATATAGAATGACTCATTTACTATTGGTCTATTTCAATAGATTGACAATCAGTCTATATAAATAAAAAACAAGAACAGTCTACATGTTGACTGGATTCATTTTATTTTTAGCAATATAGTCCTTGTTTTAAAATCGAAGTTTAAGTAGTTGACCGTTACAAAACTAGATAGATTTTATATGAAATATTGTCAAAAGAAAAAATATAATGATCACAGAATATTATTGTCGATTTAAATTTAATCGCTGTCAAAACTTCAAGTTCTCATAGTTTGACAAACATAAATTTGATTTATTGCACACATTTTTCTTCCTTTTATTATAACAAATATTGATATAAAAATAGTACAAGAGAAAAAAAATTCTTAAGTCTTCTTTGTTTTTTTATTCATTCGGATTAGACCATAACCAACGTCTCGTGCCAACTATTGCAGCCGTAGTGGAATGTGGTGGAAGACGTTTCTCTGAAGAAGAAAAAAAAAGACTAATATTAATCTAAATCAAAGGAGACTTTTTTAATCTTACGTCGCGATAGTTTCTTCTGTTTTCGTTCACCTAGAAGAAAGATAAAATGAGTTTTATTTTCTATTCGAATAATAAAAGAATTGTATGGCAAGGTAAAATTATTGATCTAATAATTAGAATCATTAATCTTATGGATAAAATGTCATTGAATTCAATCGACTTGAAATAATCTTACCTTTAAATAAAGCAGTGACATAAAAAACGCAGACGATTGTTGGAATGAAGAATGATATTCCAATTACGGCCATATAATCCGGATCATGACGTCTACATGCATATATTTTACTCCACAATAATCGAGTATAATTCATCTTGAAACAAACAAAAATAGAATCACAAAAATGTATTGAACGATGTTTAAATTCGAATTATACTGTATCAACAATATCCATGCAAACACCGTTGTCGTTCTGTTGTGTCATTTGTAAAAAGAAATCATTTATATCGTTGTAAGTTGTTGAACATACTGTGCACACATTAGTATTTAATGTAACATTAAGATCAATGGGAATAATTGGAACCATACGCTATATGTAATAGTGAGTTGAAAGAAAAAAAATTGACGTTTTATCATTTGATAACTTACACCAGTAGCATTGAATATACAAAGATCGAAATTTAATTTTTTCTGTATGAATAATTTTGTATTCTCAGTTAGACTAAAGTCAATGGTACCATTCGTATCGCTATAGTTTTCGATACAATCTATAGAGAATGAAAAATAATGATTGAAATTCCTAGAATTTTTCGAACGTAGGAAATGAGAACATCGCCATCTTGAGCATGCGAATAAGAGCTGTGTACGTGTGCTATTTTAGTACGAATTCTTTCATAGATCATTAAGCGAATACTTTTGAATCGAAAGACTCACAAAGTAATTCATGCAGAGTTGTCTTAAACATATTCTAACTTTTGAAATCAATCATTTTTCAAGTTCGTCTATCATCTAGACTCTAAACAATTCATTGTGTATTCAATTAATTGTGCTCGACTGTGGAAAATCATCCAATAGTAACGTTTATTTTTTATTAGTTCTTTACTCATTACCGAGTTCAGTATTTGATGTAAATGACTTTTATTGATATGCCAGTTGACGAACGCGAACAGTGGCATCGACTTCCCGTTGAAACGATCGTTATTTTATCAATTTTTTTAGTTCGTATTGAAAAAATTCGAGATTTGCTTTTGTTGTTGTTCATTCAATTTTTAGACTACGGCTGTAGAATCTACTTAAAAGATCAAATTTCAAGCTGAAAATTTTGTCGACAGATATATATTTACATAGATCATACATTGAGACATCAGCAGTCTTCCTAAGAATTCTTAAATTATAAGAATCTGAATACAACTACTATAAAATATGACTAGCATAGTACGATTGTATTCCCGTTAGTTCAAGGTTTTCACTGACTAAAATATCGATCGAATATTGACGGTCTTCTATCGATGGATAGATTAAGTGTGCATTGTTAATTCAACAACAGATTAGTGTAAAAAATAGTGAGATTATTTGATAGACAAGATATGATGGATTTCATCTAGAATATCTTTTGCGAAGTTTCTCATTTGAACGTTTTACATTTAATGATCTACAAAGAACAATTCATCTGTTATTTGTAAAATAGATTGAGATTATCTGTGAAACATTCCTAAAGCAAATAGAAACATATTGACACAGATCGATTTGTTGAAAAAAGTATTCAACAATGTTTCAAGATTTCGATATGATTTGAGAGCAACCGAAATATTAGGTTTCATCTCTCAGTGAATCGATGTGGATTATAGTTATAGTTTCGCAACATATCTTAATTTGTGATGAAAAAAATCGTATTGTCTAACTAACTTTCTATGAATTATAATAGGAAGGAAAATACTCGAACATTGTCCTCGTTCAGCAACGTAGTTAGTAATCAAGCGGTCGAAGTGCTTTTCATCTTATGAATAAATAGAATTGAGATGTTGCAAAACGAAAAGGTTTCATAACAGCAAATTAATGTTGTGTATACTCAAAAACAGAGATATTCTAAAGCTTTGTGACTTACTATCACAATACGAAGAACTCCAAATATTTTGTACAAATGAAATAAGTTGTGCCACAATTTGTATTGAATCATAACTTTCAAGAAATCCTTTACACGTTATCTTTCTATCGACGTCAGAATATGTCTGCAATATATATATTTATATAAATACTCCTCGTGAAAATCAAGTCAATGAGAAACGTTATGAAAATACAAACGTGATCTAATAAACCGATAAGATCTTGTAATCGTGCGAAATGATCTATACAACCTTCACATAATTTGAATGGTCTAGCTCGACTCACAGCACAATTAAGAAATGTAGATGACATTTCAGACAATCGATCAAGTATAGCCAAGCAAGGATTTTGTACTGGATATATTGGATCATTGTAATTTCCATAGATCAATTGAAAAAATAAACAAAAAATTAGAATTTTAGACATTAGTACTGTGCGAACTAGCAGAACTCATATCTTGATCATGAGTCATCTGCAGTTGGTTTTCACTAGATAACCAATCAGCAAAGAAAGCGCTAGAATCAGTAAAATATTGGGTAAAAATAAAAATGAAAAATTTTTAATTACTAAAAATCTTCTTATTTAATGAAATAGTTAAGTTTTAGAAAAAGCCTTTTTCTCGATTTCCGATTCGATGTCATTCGGAGGCCGATAAAACTGTGATGAGATTAAATTATTTTACAGCAGTATGGGCTATGAGAGAAGTCTAAAATACTCAAAACAAAAATCATGTTTAGTTCGTAGTTCTTTACCGTCTTGTCTTTTCTAGACCATGTCGAACACAGATAATGATCAACCAGGAGAAGCACAAGAAAATGCTGTAAATAATTTTTTATTTCTATTCATGTTTATATTTCATGTTGAAATTACAATTTCTATTAAAGACTGAACAACAACAACTACAAGAAAATAACAACAATACTCCAGCTACTGAACCAAATAACAATGCTCAGGCTCAGCCACGTCAATCACCATGGGAAATATTTAAATCGTTTGCATTTCGAATGTTAATGTTTTATTTTATTACTCAATTTTTTCGTCGTTCACCTACAAATCCTGCAACAAGCAATGGTACAACATCAACGCAATCAATTAATGGCTACACGCCAGGAAATCTTTTTGCGAATGGAGATTTACTTGTGAGAATGAAAATTTTTTCATAGTACTAGTTTAGGAATCAGAAACAAACGTTTTGTTTTTCTGTTAGGATATGTATCTATTCATTAACGAAGATGAAATATATGCATATGATCCATTAAGAAAACCTACTTGGGAAATTGATGCTTTGAAATATGGCGATTGGTCAGCAAGTGGAACATATACAAAATTTATTGAATTTCCTATTTCAACAGTACGATTCATTGTCAATCAACACATGTAACTAACTTTTTCTTTTTAATTCATAGAATGTACAAAACAATGGTTCGCTGTATTTACATGTTGTCGTAACTAAACATGGTTATTCAATTGATCCAAATGAACGCGAATCTCATTCAGCACAATATGTTTTCTCAAAAAGCAAACGTATGTTGTGAATCGATTCATTATCATCGAATAATTGATTGTTATTAGGCTTGAATAAATACAAGAAAAAAGTTTATAAAAAAACAAAAAATCTTCTAACAGGAAATACTGAACAAGATGAAGAATACCAAAAGGTTTTTATAATTACAGATATCGTTCATGTAGATTTCTAATTCGTGATCTTATTTTTGTTGTTGTAGAAAGCTGATTTTAAAATTGTTGAACTTCTATCTCATTGGCATCCAAATATGACGATTAATTTACTTGATGATCAATCACCATGGGCGAAAGGCAGTATACCACCACCGATGGATAAATGTAAGTATTTTTTTATAGTGCTTATATTTTCATCGTAGTCATCTCTAGTTTAAACTTATCAAGGTTATACAAAAGCAAGTAAGAGACGAGGTGTTAGAGAAACACATTGTTTTTAAGGTCATCTAAAGTTCAGCCGGGCTTAGCTAAAGGTTTTTTTTTGAATATTTAAAATCAACCACGTGTATTCTTATGCATGAATAAGAACTAGATTTTATCGAATGTGAAATGAGAAAAACTATTCTTTTTTTGTTAAAAGTCATATAAATAATGTACGATTATTTTGTTGTCATATTACAGTATGATAAAATCAAATTTTCAAGGTTGACAAGATAAACGTCCACTTGAATTGATATTTTAAAAGTAAATTTATCGATTGATGAAAAAATAATAATAAGACTCGTTGCTTTTTTAAAAACCGTCGAACTTTAAGTTACTTTCTCGTTACTGTTTCATACATACGTGCAATTATAGCATAGAACATTCGACTCACTTCATGATACATATTTTTAACAAAAATTGTTTATACATTAAAGATATCGAGAAGACATGCTCATAGTTATAATTGAAGATTAAATTTTCAGAAGTAAACTTTTTCTTATACGAATTTAGCTACGTGTTTTCATTTAATATGTGAATGACTTGACTAAGAAACTAATAATCGAATTTAAACATCGAAATTATTTCAAGATTCTCTATTGCGCTCATATGAAATACATTCATAGAAAAACAAAAGCATTGAGATTTCAATTTTATTCATGAAAAGATGTATAGTATAAACCGAAAAAGTGAGAAGAATCTTGACTTGTGAAGATTTGTACATTGATGCAAAAAATACTATAACGATACTGTTTTAGGTTTGAGTCGATCGATGGAACCGTTTAGACTCTGCTTATAAACGCATATATATTCGAGTCTCTAAACGGTACGATAAAAAACCTTTTCTAACCTTTAAATTTTGAGATATAGTTAAAAAATTGTAAATTCTTGCAGCATTCCTGACTCGCCAATATATACGGTCTGATCGAGAGAGTCGATTTATATTACGGAAAACAAAACATTTATTAATATTTAAAAAACTGTTTGAACAATCTTTATGAGCTGATAATGTCAAAAACACTGTGTAAGTGTTGTTGACAATCAAAAACTCGATGTACTTTGTTTTATTCTATTGAAGAATATCTTTCGTCATCATTCTTGTAGTAAATCTTCCAGAAATACAATAAGAACATAGTGACGACTCGTTGTTCGTTTATCATCTTCGATCGTACATTAATAAAAAGCCTTTCATTATCGGCAATGTATAGACAATGTTGGTATGATATTAGTAATATATTACTGCTTAGCTGCACTGCAATATGTTATTTCTAATGTATCTTTCGTTATGTATATTGATTCTATCTCAGGTTGATAGAGAAAATCATTTCTACTTCAAGTTATGTATGTGGATTACTTTTGAATCTTCAATCTATATAATATTCTCTGAAAGCATATGATCAAGATTGTAGTGTACGCCATTTTGTTGGCTCATTATATTAAATTTTAACTAATTGTATGAATATTGCATTCTAAAATGTGAAAGTAACTGAGTATGAATCATATGTTGTTTGTTCGCGTATGATAAAAAATATCCCATTGTGTAATTTATTCGAGTCGATCATTCCAGAGAACGGATACTACAGGTACCAAAAGAAAAAATGCAGGAAAAGTTACTGTATGCTGTAGAAAAACATGGGAATGAGTGGAAGGCAATATCCCGGTCGGAAATATTCCTATGATGTTTCGACTAGTTCTTGCTGAAAAACACAGAAAGTTGATTGGTATTTACGAGAAACGTTTTCATCTGAAATACTGCTTTCTTCTTTCATACTATTTCTCATGTCTATATGCAAGAGACAGTTCGTAATTTTCGACTCGAGATGTTTTACTTTTCGTAAGATCTTTCAAACTATTTTTGTGTACTCAAAAAAGTGAATACACTCTAGCATCGGTCAGTGTGTCCGGCCGTTAACATGATAATTCTTTACAAATACATTCGATTGAGCTGAAATATCAATATCTCGGTCGAGTTCGAAGATGAGAAGGATCCGGCAAGAAATGGCTGAGTTATCGAAGAAATTGTCATTTTTCACCGAACAATCCCTGAGGTGGGGTACAGGGATTTTTTCAAAAACAAAATTTTTTTCTCAGAATTATCCACAACGTATATAAATCGACTCAGTTTTTAACGCTGATTCCGAATCTGATATTAGTTTTGAACCAAATCGTAGCTTTCTAACAAAACATCGCCTGAAAATGCCCGAAAACCAAATGTCTAGATATGTTTCAGATGAACACTAGTTTTAGGGTTTCCCAAAAGGTTTATCAGTGCACACATTCTAGAATGATTGGTTTTCACATTTTTTATCAATCAATTCTGTATCGATTGTTTAAAATACACTACGATTTGTATGTGTCTACATCTCTCTAATTGCATTCATGAATACATAACGAAACCTAATAATAAAGTATTCCAATAACTAATAAATCAATTTGCGTGCTGCATGAGAATTTTAAAAGTCTCATAAGATCAACAGGAGTTTGTACATTTTCGATTGCAAACAATTCTTTATTCTTTTACTAATTAGCTTAATATGTTTTACTGTGAATAAGAAAAGAATTATAATGCTGCAGATTTCTCTTACATGACATTATTTTGTTTAATTTAGTTTTTGACTTTGATATGTACACTGGAAAATATTATCCTGTACTCTATTTAAATGATTATTGGAATCTTCTCACCGATTATTATCCAGTTAATAATACAATCACGTAATAATGATGATCTCTTTTGTTTGTTTTTTTTTGTAAATTGTTATTGTTTTTACTTTTTTTCAGTAATCTTAATTTAACAATTACTGTTGCTCCTATACAATTATGGAAATGGCAAATGTACATATCACAGAATTTACGTCAATCGTGGTATGGAAATATACTTGGTGATGAAGATAATGATGATGATCAAGATGCAATGAAAGTAAAGTCGATAGAGAATAAACATTTTTCTTAATTGTATTATGTTTTCGTTTTATTAGCGTGCACTTGTTGAAACGAATCCATATTTACTTGTTATCACTATTGTTGTGTCAATAGTACATACAGTTTTTGAAATATTGGCATTCAAAAATGGTACGTATGTCTTTCGTGTTCTTACTTTGATCGCATGTGTACAAACATCGAATTTGAAAAACAAAATCAGTCAGATATGTTTCCGAACGTCGTTCTAGTACTTCATGGTTTCATACATAGTTTGTCAAAAATCTGTAAATAACCGACTTCATAGATCAATATACATTAGAAAAGTATTGATCAATTTATTCAGATCACAGAGAAACTTAATGTCAAGTAATTTACATGTTTATCATCCAGTGCTCTTATCGGCATTCTCACATAATTTTACACAAAATAAAATATTATCATGATCTACAGTCTCATTATCAATATACGCTAGAACATTCATATCTATGAAATGAATTATGATAATAGACTACTTGTATGTCCATCGACCTACTGTGTTCCTTAGGCTGAAGTCTCTATTTGTACTTCATACAATGATCAGTGTGTCTCTGTTACTAGGTAACTAAAAAGAGAAGTTCTCTGACAGTCGACTATTGATTTATTCATGGTACTCAGGAATAATGTTTGTAATTGAATTCAAATTTTTATTTTGGGAAATACTTCCTCACTGGAATTCATGGTCGAGTTTGAAGATATTAAACATAAGAAATCTCATGTACATTTTAATTTTCGAATCTATTAAAAACCTAACAATATGTATGCCACTCATATTAATGGAAATCACGATAGATGTTAGATTGAGTTCAGATATTTTACACAAAGTGTCATTCATTAACTCTGCATAATAAATAATGAATTATTCTCGAATTGAAATTCGATATATTCTTTCAAATGAAAAGAGAAATTTCCGAGAACACGGCCATTATAGTAGAGTTCATTGAATAGTATCATACGCGATCGACTGTCAATAGTTGTGCTAATGTTTTGAATACGAACTATACATTGAGTATCGAATATTAGTAAAAACAACTACATTTATTTAATTTTTTCATGTATATCTCCTATTAAAAATATTACCGTACAGTTTTACTACCTAGAATCGAATGGAATAGAACATGTTCAGTTGTCTTATTTGAGTTAAATTTAGTATTGCATTGTTGAAAATGAAATGGTGTCAAACTAGAAGTTAAATACAATGCGAAAATATTTAGTTCGGGATCGGTGTTGTATCAAAAAAAACAAACAGAAATCGACAAGTTTTGCAAATCTGCTCATTTTTCTGTATATGAATATTTTGTGGAACTCACATATGTTTTCGAAGAAAATAGTGAGTGGAAGTTTAAGAGTGAGAATTTTGATGCTCCCC
>OENT01000363.1:76184-105836 GCA_900239685.1 Rotaria macrura | reverse complement strand
CCCCCCCCCCCCCCCCCCCCTTACAGACCATAGAAACCAGTGTATGAATCCATTACATACATAACAACCAGTATTCAATTATCGTCATATATCACAACATTATTTGCCACTTCTTCCAAATTTTTTATAAAAAATGTTAAATTAAGAAAAATGAACAACGAAACATGGAAACTAACGAGTGCATAGCAGCAATGAAAATGATAAATAGGGCACCTATCACAGAAAGACGATGCGAAAAAATTCGTCATATTACATTTTCTTTGTTTTCTATTAGCATATGAAGCTAAAGATATGTGAGTTCACATTTTAGGCCCGACGGGGCTGCGCTAACAAGCTTTTTTAACTATAGACTATTTAATATTAAAGAGAAAAATATATTTATGTCATCTTAAATCTCTACTCATTTTTAGATATTCAATTTTGGAGAACACGAAAGTCTCTTGAAGGTTTATCTGTTCGAAGTGTTTTTTTCAACATATTTCAAAGTCTGATTGTCTTACTGTATGTATTTGATAACGAAGCAAATACAATGGTTCGTATAAGTGTTTGCGTTGGTATACTTATTGAATTATGGAAAGTACCCAAAGTGCTTAATTTTGAAGTATGTCCGTTGGTTTATATTATGTATTATTTATTTATTTAAAATTTTTTTCGTTCTTAGCGTGTACCAAATGAAACATGGCTTGGTTTAATTCCAAAATTTAAATATGTCTATAAAAGTTCCTATACAGCTACTTCAACATCTGAATATGATCGAGTGAGTTTATGCTATATAAAAAAAAAAGTTTCTTTTTACAATTAATTTCATTTGATTCTTTTGTATTTAGATGGCTTTTAAATATTTGTCATGGACATTATTTCCATTGGTGATTTGCTATGCATGTTATTTATTAATGTATCATGAACAGAAAAGTTGGTATTCATTTTGTTTAAGTACAGTGTATGGATTTTTGTTAATATTCGGTACGTATTCAATAGATGTAAGTGAACGAAAAATAGTTTCATTTTTGTTTATCAAGGTTTTATTATGATGACACCACAATTGTTTATTAATTATAAACTTAAATCGGTCTCACATTTACCATGGCGTATGATGACGTACAAAGCATTGAATACATTCATTGATGATTTATTTGCTTTTGTCATTAAAATGCCAACAATGTATCGTATTGGTTGTTTTCGTGATGGTAAAAATTTTAGTTTCTTTTCTTTTTGTTTTGTTAATTTTCTTCCCGTTTATGTTTCATCATGTTTTTGTAGATATAATATTCTTTATTTATCTTTATCAACGTTACATCTATCCTGTTGATCGTAAACGTCTTAATGAATTTGGTACGACAGGCGAAGTAGATTCAGCATTGGTTCCAACTGAAGAACAACAAACAACAACAGATACTATATCCCATGAACAACATGCCAAAACAGAGTAGTATTCCTTTCAAAAAGCATTCTAAAACAACAATAGAGAATTTTATGTTTTGCTTCGTTTCTTATTTCTTTTTTGTCTTTATTGTTAAAATACAAATTGTTGTTTTGTATTTACGTTCTCTTATTGTTTTCATTTCATATTTATAAGTTAACGAACAATCTTCTTTTTCTTTTCTTTTTTGATTCACAAACATATTGGAATCGATATTACATATTCTTCTTCAGATATTATTTTATTTCAAATCGATGATATAAGATTTCCATAAGTAACTAGACTAAGCTCCTCGTATAAGCTATAGAACAATACTGATTCGAAATGATATTAACACACTTGTTTAACATGAAACGAAAGAAAAAAAAAAACTTCAAAAGATGATATACGAAGCGGATCAACACAAGTATGGTAGTCTATACAACAACAACAAAAAAAAAAGAATGAAGCAAGTAGGATAATGTTCATGTTATTTGAGACATGAATGGAACAGTGGCTCATGAAATTAATACTGGCACCAATATTTACAAGTTCGAGTATCGTGTTTTCAACTTGATAGTAGCAGTCATTGACTAACGAACTTTTCATCTTTAAATAGATCTGTCTCTGCTTTGCTGAATGATTCGATTCATCAAGAATCATTAGAAAATAATTAATCTTCTTATTTGGTTTCTTTTAGATTCGCGTGTCTTCATACACACATATAGATAAGTAAATATCCATCATGGTGCATATGAATGTACTTGCCGACGCGCTAAAATCAATAAATAATGCTGAAAAACGTCACAAACGTCAAGTTATTATTCGACCATGTTCAAAAGTTATCGTCAAATTTCTTACGGTTATGATGAAACATGGTAAAATACTCATCATACGATTTTTCTTTTTGTGTCTCGAATGAGAATCTTTTCCATTGAAAGGTTATATTGGTGAATTTGAAATCATCGATGATCATCGTAGCGGTAAAATTGTTGTTGACTTAAATGGTCGTTTAAATAAAGTAAAACGAAACAGATTTCTTCGTACAAGATAATGTCTAATTGAATATTATTTCATGTTGTATATAGTGTGGCGTTATAAGTCCTCGTTTTGATTGTCCAATTCGTGACATTGAAAATTGGACAAAAAATCTCTTACCATCACGTCAATTCGGGTAAAATGAAATGATTTCTTTCGATTCTATGTTTTACGATAGGAAAATATGTTATTTTTTGAATATTTAGATATGTTGTGTTGACAACATCACATGGAATTCTAGATCATGAAGAAGCTCGACGAAAACATACGGGTGGAAAAGTTCTTGGATTTTTCTTCTGAGCTACTATTCCAATCATCAAAATGAGACAATAACAATAACTTAAACAAAAAGAAAGAAAAAAAAACAAATCTAGATCATTTTTGTTGTTTTTGTTTAAATCTTGTTATTGTATCAACATTAGTACGATCAACAAAGAGAAAATAATAAAAGAAATAATCTACAAAGAAAAAAAAAATGACAAATCTATCTACACAACAGACAGACACATATCTACATATATGTATGCATATCTGTTTGTGTGTTTTTATAGGAATGGATGATTGATGGAGTAGTGTATTTCTTTTAATCCGTAGTGTATTGTCGAACAGTATGCCGTGAAGTGGTCAATTGATACTTGACTTTATGCAGGTCACTGTCACCTGATCGATTCTACATTTCGACTGGCGTAGCTTTGGGCTTAACTATTTGAATGACTTATCTTTTGTTGTTGAAAAACATAGAAAATATGATTGAAGAAGAAAAGACAACAGCAACAATAATGAAACCATTGAATGCCGACGTATTCATTTGTTCCCTTAGTAAAGCTCATTCGTCATGACGTATAAAGGAAACCTATCCGTCTTCTTCTATTCATTCGACGAACGACGATCTGTCTAATCATGAAACCCATGTTTCTTGCAATGTCATTCTCGTAGTTCCTCTTTTCTCCTCGTCTTTTTCTCTTAATTAGCGTTTGATAAAAAAAATCGAAATAGATAGAGTATAAAAAAAAGAAAGAAAAGAGAAAAGACTCATATACACACACCTTCCGGTTCGTTATACAAACGTATGTGTGTACGTCGTTCGACTCACGCTGAAGGACTCTTTAAAATGATCCTTAAACGAACATAGAGACTATCAGCATTCAAATGGTAGGTAAAAAAATAAATCAACGAATCACTACGAATAGTTTCCGATTTATTAATATGTGGTAAAAACATTAATGTCGTTTCCACCCACACTCTCGTCAAGCTGTTAAAACTACAGATAGATATAGTGTTGCTTAGTGTACGTGTCTGTAGAATAAAAACGACAAATTATTCTATCGACTCTCTCATTGAGGCTCTCTTATTTCTCTTGTATATATGTGTACATGATAAATCGTCTTAGTATGGCTGTCATTTGGTTCCTTTCTTTCTTGTCGACATTGACGATCATCGATCAATACGTTTTACGTTTGCTCAATAATGAAAGACCAAATTTCAATACTCTATCATTGTCGTCCTATTCTTTTCTAAGAGTAAATATTTATTAGCTTCAATAAACAAAATACCTGAATAAGTAGAGCAGATTCTTTTGTCATCATTTCAGCTCTTGGCATCTTTCTTCTGCATCTATTCATTCATTTTACATCATCATTTTGAATTAGTTCATTTCCTTAGAAATCGAAAAGAATACAAATACGTAAATAAATTTTACAGTTGGTAAGTATGTATTTGAAAACCTTTTCTGCACTACTAATGTTCTTTCATTGTCGCTTTAATGAAGCGAAAAGAAGTACCGGCAAAAGAAAAAAAAACATAACAGCAATCAAACAAAGAGGAAGAGAAAACAAAGTTAATCGCCTTTTTTTTTCTTTAATACGACAAGAAATTTTACATATGTATTCTCAACTACTACTTCAACTAATCCTTATCAAGAGGACAAAAAAAAAACATTGAAGACGAACAAGAACATGAAACATTGTACATAGATGTTTGCAGTGTACACTCGTCTTCCTTCAATGGATTATGCACGAATATCATTATTAGCATATAACAACGAAAACAAAGAATAAGTATGCTTTCGCCTATGTTCACACATTGAGGAGCTCATTGTCTTCCTTTTCCTGTCGTTTTCTTTTTTTTTATTATACATAAAAGATATTAAGTATTTTTCTCTGACTCTCTTGTTTGATGATGAGCAGATAGAGTTAACGTATGTCATCGATTGTGTAATATCTGTATGTGTGTGTGTGTGTCTATAGAGAACAGGCGCGTTCATATTTAATGATCTCTAATCTTGATTTGTATATGTGTGTGTGTGTATGTACGTTTGTATGCGTGTGAATGATCGAGTTACTGTCTGATAAACAACACTTGTTTAATAGTATGGACGACTTCGATTTGATTTCTTTGATTTTGAATGCATGCGAAAGAGAAAAAGAATTCTACCCCTCTTCTTTTCATCAATACGATGACGATGATGATTATTATTATTAGCATGTACTAGATTAAGGGACACCATTGTTATAAAAAGGACTAAGTGATTCAATTAATACCGTGCTGTGTGTTACATGTATTTCTTTTCTTCTTTACTTTATATATTTCTTATTCTTTCCTTTTGAAGCTTATTTAATTGCAGTGCTCTTATACATTGTATCCATGTAAGCCTTTTAAAGTTAATTAGTTGGGTAAGATGTAATGTCATGTATTCTGTAATGTCTATTGAGATATTCGCGAGACAAAATATTTGATCGATAACTCAATTGGGAGATACATTGACCTCCGTCGATAACTAGAACTATTAAAAGCGGCACGAGAAAGATAACAGATGTTTTCGTTTATGGTAATCATCTTCAAATATTCATATAGAGGAAAAAAACAAAATTAGGCGATTGCATCAATACAAATTGCCAGTTGCCCTAACAAAAGAAGAAGAAAAAAACAGGCAAGTAAAGAATCGTTCATTCGTTTTACTTTAGTTCATCATCTCGAGTGCCTGTATGTGGGTGGCAGCTGTGACATTTTTAAGTTAGTCGTTTGAACGCATTCATTTATACATAAGGCTAGACACACAAGTAACGAGATGGACATGGTAACAAGAGACACGTATAGACTAAAAACGATGACGATGACTCTTGTTACTCGATGAGAACTACGTATACATAAATACGATTCTGCCGGTTGTCGGTCGATAAAGAAATTTACAGACATATGACACGTTCGATGTATACATAGAGAGAGAGTATGTGTGTGAGAGAGGTATTGGCATTCATAGAACGCCTCTGATGAAACCTTTTCAATTGATGAAGCCTTGCAACTGATCTCGGTTCGTCGCCTTTCTATATACATAGATGTGTATGTGTGTGTTGATAGCAGACGCTTAAAAAAGTTTTCTTTTGTTGAAGAACATTTTTCATTAAGAAAGACTTGAAAAAAGAAAACAAGACAAACAAAAAGAGAAAGCTGTTCGATTAGGTAAAGATTGAGAATTTAAACAAAATTCTATTCATGCCATCTTTTTAAATTGTCGTTCAATGTCATTCATATTTTCATTCTATGCACATCTCATTTTATTCTTTCTTTGTTCGTTGGTTCCCATAAAATAAAAAAAAGAAAAGAATGAATAGAAGAGATCGAACGAGAGAGAAAATACCATTGATTACTTCAGGTAGTGCGTGCATATATGAATAAAAAAACCTATGATAGAATGAACTGTCTTTCTTCTGTGAAACTACTCCCAGGATTCTGCGGGCACAACTGGTTCGTTCTTATCAATCTTGTTATGGTAAGATTTGCAGAGAAAATAAATCTCTTTTCACATTTTTTCTTTGCTTTAATGGATTTTTTTTTCTCCTTTCAACTAAGTAGCGAACGACATGAAGTAAAATACTGATCGGTCGAGAAGACATGAGGCGAAAAAATTTTGTGACATTCTTATTCTATTTTTTTTTGTCGTCATCGCCAACATCTTTCTAAATATTCATAATAGCACTTGTCTTATGCTGATACGTTCGTAGAAAAATGGGTGGCCGGTCGTTAAAACTTTAATAATTGTCCTAAACGTTCATTCATTCATTCATTCATTCTCGTTCTTTATTTTATCGTCTGTTTTTCAGATCTTTATGCTGTACAATGTAACTTGGCATCAGCTTGCATAATAACTTGCCATAAGGGTCACGTTCGAATCTCTCCCTTTATATATAAATATAAATATATATATATACTCGCATCTAAATCATTTTCGTTTTGGCCATGACATCAAATTCTATGAATAAAAGCTTTTTTGGTTCAATCAAATGTACACGCTCATCATCACAAGCAATAATCAATAATAAACATAAAACGAACTCATTATTAACATCTTGTTGTAATTGCTCACGTACACGACAAAAATCTCAACATATAAATAAATACATACAATGCGAGAATGGAGTAACAACTACGGACGATACAAAATCCGATGTGCCAAATAGTTTTCTCAAACGGATTCAATATTTCAAAGGTTTGAAAATAGATTTGAAAAAATGATACATTTCAAAATTAATTCTTAAATTACAAATAGGATATTTATCAAACAAAAAAAGAGAATTAAGTTAATCGATTCATATTTATTTATTTTTTTCTTCATTTAGCTCAAAAACGACAAAGTGCTGCTCGTAAACAACAATTGGCAGCAGCCGCTACAACTGCTGCAACTTCATCAACATCAGCCGTTTCAAATGGTCATTCTATAATTGAAACGGACCGATTATTCAATGATAATGACGAACGAAATTCAAATATTACTCCATCATCACAATGTCAATATACAAATGAATCGTTTGTTAAAAATTACGCTCATCATCCAATGCGTAATTCACAATCGATTCCACTTTTGCTTAATCGACATGACAATATAACAACACGTATTAATTCGATTCCATATGGTATTCGTGGTTTAAACAATGGTATTGATTCATATTCATTTACAGATATCGAAGCAGCATCATCGATCAATGATGATGACAATGATAGACAAAAAAGAAATAAATCAATAATAAACAATAATAAATCGGTATCGGTTGATATTGAACGTCAAAATGATGATGATTTACAAAGTGCAACACCGAAAAGTTTCGTATCAAGAGATCTATCTTCGGTGACAACGAATCTTTCAGCATATTCAACACAAAGTTTACTACGAAGGCTTCTTGATAAAGCTCAAGTATTAAATGAATATTATAATGATGTTTGTAATAAAACAAGTGTTCAATCGAATTTATCTTCTTCAAGAAAACGTTCATTATCACCATCGACTAATTCTGTATTGGGACGCAATGGTGCAACACCACGTTCATTACTTCATCGTGATCATTCATGTGAATCCATAAGAAAATCACGACGCAAAAATCGAAGTATCTATGATAATATGTCAGCTGATAGCTCAAGATTTAACTTATATGCTGATGAAGATAATGTATTAAGAGAATTAATTCGTTTCAATAATGATATTGATCTTATTCTATCACGTCTTGAAATGGAAGGTGAAAATGTTCAACAAGTAAATAATAGTAATGATAATGATGAACGACGTTTATCATCGTGTTCACAAATCTTACTCGATGATAATGATCAAGAAAGTACTGAATCAAAACTAGATGATTTAAGAAATCTTATTCAACAAGCAAATATATATCCAAGTGACGATTCTGGCCTTGCTGCTAGTCCACAAATCAATGATCGGTAAGTTTTCATCAATTTATCATTTCTCTTCTTATCTATCTAACAGAATTGATGTGCTACAAATATTATGTGTCTATGTGTGTTGAGCGATTGAGAGATGATTGTTGTCAAACATCCGTTTTTTTTTTATCTTCTTTTATATGACATTACTTATCCTTCCGAACGAGTCGATTGAGTTTATTCGGAAGATGAAACTAACTTGGTCTATATACATATAATCATTTGCATTCGAGACGCGCTCAATTTCTCGAGAGAATCTGTTTTTTTTTTGGTTGATCATGCTAACTTATTATGACTGTTGTTGTTGTCGTCGTCGTCGTCGTCGTAGTACTAGTGGCAGTAGCCACTTGACTCTTTCCGTATTCATGAACCGAGAATATAAGAGAGCAAGAAAAAAAAGAAGTAAGAAACGGAAAGAGAGAGAGAGAGACGGAGACAGAAAAACGTCTCAGAAACGGGGATATACGAAGATGAAAAGTCTAAGTATGCGCCATCCGATCTATCACATTCATTCATTGTTCATATAAAATTGTTAGCGAAAAGTTATATCCAAATAAAATAAAACGTTTTTAAATACATATTTATCTGTTAATAATTAGAAAAGAATTTTTCATTAAACCATTATTCACGCACACACTGGCAGCAATCGCACGTCTTAATAATTCTCGATCGTCTGTATCCATCAGCAACACTATCGAAGAGTGTTGGACCATCAGCAGGTAAACTTTTTTTTTATGAATTACTAGAAAATAATTTAGAAAAGAAGTAAAAGTACTTAAGAACAAAACAACTGTCGTGTGTGAAATTTCGATTTCATTTTTTTCTTTTCAAATTTTGTATTTATCGGTCGAAGCAATTCATTGATTGTGAATATACCTATGTATTGTTGTTATGAACTTTAGTAGAATTTGCTTGATTAACCTTCTTTTTACACATGAATTAAGCCATATCTATCGAAAGATATGATAAGTATTATAAAGTCTATATCAAAAGCTTCGTCACTTCTATTTCATCATATATTGATGTATTTCAAAAAAAAAAAATTCTTCATCGAAAGATTTAATATATACATATGAGAATATTTGACACATGTTTCTATAATTGTTTTTCTTTCCTTGCCCCTCTCTCTCTCTCATACTCCATAGACAATAAATGAGTTCAATCACACATGTTATTACATCTATTGAGTAAAATGTATGTATGAGGAAAAAAAAAAGAAGTAGGCATTCTCATTGAACTTGTTCGAATTCTCCTATGTCGTATGTTGAATAATGTCAGTGATGATGGAAAGAAGAAAAAAAAAAAAGAATAAAAACGTCTACTTATTGAATACTCTAACTAAACAAGTTGTATAACTACTATATACGCATTCTTCTTTGCACACCAATCAGTATAATCTTCCTCCATTGTTACTGCTGTGTAAGTCGACAATATCGAGTTCGAAGGTAATCTGCTGCAGACGACGACATAAGACGGTACAGTCTGATAAAACTTGGCGCCCGCGCACGCATGCGAATGTGTACACACACACATACACACACACATACATACAAACATATATATATATATCTATAACGATTAGTGGACCTCTATGTTTCTCCCTTTCCCGGTACTGCTGACGTCTTTGAGTCGATCGGCATGCATACGCAATTGTTGCATCATAATGATCTGTCGTCAATCGTATAGAATGATGGAACAAATTTTCTCTTGCGCTCTTATAACTTTTGCGAACATTCATGAGTACTAACATTCTAGCATTGTAATCATATAACTGTAAGAATACAAAAAAGGAGGTAGCGAAGATTACTTTTTGTTTCTGGTACAATTGAATTAGTTTGAAATTTTCTTTTTTTTTTTCTGTTTGCTTAATACAATAATACTCCATGAAAGATTCGATGCTCTTCATTTGTTCTCTATTGTTAAGAAATCCTTCAACTATTTTTTTTTCAAAAGACATAAAGACATACGTATCGTTTTTCTCATACAAATATCTGTTAGCAATTTACGGACTTTTTTTTTCTTCTTCATCCTATGAATTTATGTGTGTATGAACAAACAAGGTCAATGTATTATTTAAATAGATTTTCTGTTTTAAATAAAAAAATCATGAGAAAATCGAAAAGAAAAGAAAAATACAAAATAGTTAAGTTATTGATCTATGTTCATTTCCTTTTTTCTCATATATAAGGATGAAGAATATGCATCAAGCTATTCGTCATCGCTTCTTACCCTCTTATTCTGTATGTGTGTGTGTGTATGTCTCTCTCTCTCTTTCTCTTTATCCTCCCCTATCCATACATAAATCAATTTCGAGCCTCGAGACTCATACAACCATATATACTATATACGCCCTATCGTTCGCTCACGCACACCCCTACATATACACATAATCGATGTTAATCCATTCAGTGAACCTGCTGGTTTCGTTGAATATCGATATGTCGCCATGAATGTATATCATAGAAGTATACATGTATATATATATGTATTTATGTATATATATATATATCTATATATTATTTTAGAGAAGAAACTGATCAGACAAATCTTCAATCAAACGAAGTTATAACGATGCGTACCAATACAAATGAAATAAATATTCATTTATTGCTATCGAATGATATTAACCGTTTAAGAGAAACAGGTTGATGGAAAAATTACTATATAACTATTTATATATATTATTTAATGCTCTTTCATTTCATTCAATTTATTTTAGCATTGTCAAAATTATTAAAATTAACTCAACAAAATTGTACTCATGATAGTATGCATAATCATGAAACTATGTAAGTGTGTGTGCGTACGGATACATCAGTTATTGTGATTGTAATTGATTTAATTAGAACTTTGGCAAAATTAAATAAACTACCGAAATCAATAACATGGAAAGGAAAACGTGTGTTTGGTGTTCCTTTACGTGTATATCAACAAACAACTGGACAGATTCTTCCAGTAGCTATCACTAATGCATTACAATATGTACGTATGAATGCAGGCAAATGTGAAGGATTATTTCGTAAGCCTGGTGTTAAGTCGAAAATCGATCGTTTACGCTCACAGATTGAAACAACAAATGAATTTCATGGAGAATCAATAGAAGCAATTAAATTTGATGAATATCAACCATTTGTTGTTGCCGATGTTATTCGTCAATATTTTCGTGAATTACCTGAATGTCTCATGCCACCAGCAATTACACGTTTATTATGTGATCTACTTAAATGTAAAGTTTTTTATTACTTCTGTTCAAAGAAAAGCAATTAAATTACTAAATTTCTAGGTGTCACACAAGAAGAACAACTATTAGCAATACGCTATGCTTTTCTATTGCTACCAGATGAAACTCGTGATGTACTTGAAACTATACTTCGATTTTTACTTGATGTTTCAATACGATCTGGTAATAGTCAGGTAAAATAGATCTATAATAAAGTTTTTTTTTGCTACAGAATCGATTTATTGTTTGTTTGTTTTTTAATTTCTCGTTGCTTCTTCATAAAAGACAACTTGTCGAAGTTTAGCACGTATATTTGTACCATCAGTTTTTCAATCTTATCATGATATGCATAATACATCATCGAAAGTTCTTTGGTGGAAATGGAAAAAAGATAAATTAGATGCCATACAACAAGAAAGTGAACGTTTAACACTTGAGCTTTGCTTGATGACAATGATACTTAATGTTGATTTACTTTGTCGAGTATGTGATAACTTGTCATTAAATCTAATTTATTAATTGTAAATATAGGTGCCAAGTTCAATTACAGATGAAATTAAACTACCGACAACTAGAAAAACGAAACGTCTCGATGATCTTGTTCGTAATGCTTGTAATGGTGAATTTCATATTAAAAAATATATTGCAAAAGATAGTGAACAATTTCTACAAGTAAAAAAAGAAAAAACAAAGGAATTATTCATACATAAATTCATTTCATTTTTTGTTTTCTAGTGTTTATCAAATACAAAATTTAAAAATGTACAAACAAATATCGATGGTGTTCATGTATCTATACATAAACCATCGACAATAAATTGTGATAATGATGAAATTAATTTACCAATATGGAAATGTTCGATTGATATACCGAATACCAATGTTAAACAAGTTAGTCAAAGAATATTACACGAACGTTATTTATGGGATAATCATTTTGCCGAAAGTCGAACAGTTGAAAAAATTGATGATGACAAAGAAATCGTGCAATATGTACTTAATTTTCTTGATCTTGTACCCGTTCGTTCGTTTTGTGAATTTCGGTAATTGAAAATTTTCATAGATTAACTTTAAAACTAAATATTAATTAATTTAGTTTTTCAAAAAAAATTGCATCACGTTCAATACCTGATGCCAATGCCATGTTGATTAGTGCTGTATCAATTGATCATTTACAAAATCATTTCTTACCGGGTAGTATTGGAATAACGAAAGATATGCATTATTATATAACACCATCAACGACTCAGCCTGGTCATACGACCGTTATTCAAGTAGCCTCTGTTGATTTTAGGTAAAGTATTGTTTGAAATGTTTGTTTTTCTTTTTGTAGAATTTAATTTTGTTTTAGTGGACGATCATCTCAATGGTATGAAAATGTTTTTGGTTGTCTATTAGCACATAATCTTATATCATTACGAGATACGTTCACAAACTCAAAAATAGTTAAAGTATAAAAAGACGACTGAGATTAACTATCTTCATTGGCATTCCTTAATTATAGAACAGAAAAATAAAAGAAGAAGTTAATATTCTTCTTTTAAATAAAAAAACGTTTCGTTGTTTTTTAATCGACACATTTATTCGCGAAAGGATTAAACTATATCGTTCCTCTTCATTATTCTAAGAGGAAAGAAAAATTTTATTCTTTAATCCTTTATTATTATTTTCTCAAAATACCGTCCTTAATTTAAATCTTTTCGACCATTCAAACGCATTTATCTTTCTTTATCTTCATTTTCTTGCTTTATATGTAAGAGAACCTTTTATCTTCGTACATTTTTTCATTTTTAATCTTTTCTTGATAATTTTTTGTTTTCTAAAAAAAGATTTCTTGTGTTCAATTTTCTCCTTTTCTTTTTTTTTGTCTTCTTTCTTTCTTTTTTTTGCTAATTCAAGTAAAAATAATTCAACAGTTAATGATGATATACCTTCTTTCTTATCTATCTGGATGAACAAATACTTTAATATCGGTACAAAAACCAAACAAGATCAAAAAAAAAACCGATCGCAAAATCCAAAAAAAGAAAAAGAAACACAACAGATGCATGTTATAATACTCTTAAAGTTAAAATAAAACTACACCTGTACTGTAGAGATATACCCTTCAAAAGATTATAGTGTACAAATCAGAACATAATCTTCTCTCATCATTATACAAGTGCTTCTTTCGGATGGTTATAATGTATGATGCACCAATGTTTTTTTCTTGTACTGCTATGATCACCACCAAAAGTTCTATATTTATTAGGACTCGAAATAATCGTTAGTGGTTTATAACGTAAACTTCGTCGGTGATGTGCCATCGATGAAAATGACTTGACACTATGTCGTAAACTACTAAAACGACGCAATGTAGCCGGTGTTTCAGGTAGTTTCAATTCACATTTTTCATTTTTCTTTACTGTACGACGTGATTGATTTAGATCGTAGCAAGCTGATCGTTTACCATAACATGTACCCATTTCTATTCAACTAATTAAGACTAAAATATCACGAGAAAAAAACTAGATATTTTTCGATATCAATAAGATAAAAATATATGTACGTACTGATGATGTTTGTCAATCATTATCATAATTGATTATGAATAAGTATAGAAAAGAGTGATCTTGTCGCTTGTCAAGGTCACTTGTATATGATGTTTTTCTTCAATATGACAAAAAAAAGGAAAAAGAAAAATGTATGTATGCACTACGGTCAACTGAAATACACTTTCGATCGATATTGTGACCGAACGTATGTGTGTTCTCTTATGCTATTGAACGAAAGAAGAAAAAGTGAGAGAATACAAAAGATGACCGATCAAACTAACGGGAGAATGTAAAAGAAAAATCTACCGAAAGAGCAAAAAGAAGAATTTCCGATCTGGTTTAAAACGATTAAGATATTCTAAATAAAATCTAAATTCAATTTGAACATTACAATCATTACGCAAAGTTCATTCGATAACAAAGATGAATAAGCACATTTCATTTGTCTATTCGACACATGAATAAATATCAAATCACTAGGAGATGTTACATACAGTCGATTCTTTTTTTAATATATGCTTGACATACAAATGTTGAATGTTTTGTTCATTCATTGAGATCAGAAATAAATTAACTAATTCTATGGAAATGTATTGACATTATGATTCAATCATTTTCAAAACTAACTCTAATTGAATGAAACATACTTATTCTATTCATCAATAAGAGCGGATTACGTAAAAAGAAAAAGTTATGCTATTCTGACCTCAGGGTCATCGGTAAAATTAAAAATGCGGATATAGTCGACTACATCATTACTATTCATTTGCCGCAAGCGAAATAAGAACTAACGTTTTACAATGAATCGATAGAGAAGTTCAATGTATGTGTTTCTTGTTCAATGAATTTTATTGGAGTATTGGTGTAATATGATTACTATTATTACTAATTCTTTCAGTTTTAAGTATCTAATCAACCGTTTGATTTAATGATCGGCTCAAAAGAAATGAAATTTATTTGAATATAAAATTTATTCATACAAAAGAAATCAATAGAAAGATAAATGCTTTTCATTTGATATACGTTTTAAAATTCATCCTACTTATGCTAGTATATGTTCGGTAGGCTCTCGTTAAGAGTGATCATAACACATATACAAAGCCGACAACGATAAATAAAACATAAGTGACATGTTGATCGAAAAGTTGAAAGAATGAAATAGATCCGATCTGTTTGCATCGATTCGAATAGATCGTGTCAATACGAGTTATTGTATTGTATTGTACTGAAGATAGTAAATCGAGGATGAACATTTTGAAACTTGTCTCGATCTTTATGATATTGTATTCATCAATCTTTTGTTTTGAAGACTATTCAATCAATTATATGAAATCATGTTTGAACATTGTATTATAGATTTATTCTCGAAACTATTATATTTTCCTTGGTTTTACTCGTGTAATAATAAAGAAATTTAATCTTTATTGTACAGACAAACATTTATACTTAGAAGATTATTTCATTAATCGAGCAAGAAAGAAAACAAAAACAACATATGATACGATAACGAAACATAGTATCAAATAATAGATGTTGAAAAAGAAATAGGAATATTTTTCTAGGCAATCGATAGATTGATTTATTTTATCAGTAATCCATCAATCATACTTTTATTCAATAATGATAATATTGTTTTGAATGAATTTTATTTAGTTCCTTGTAGTCTATTCGATTTTTCTGATTTCGTATTCGAGTCATATGCTTAAGAGATTACAAGTTAATATTCGATACATAAATTACTAATAATCTTATATGTAAATGAATTGATATTTCAATTACATAGAACATTAGTAAATCTCTGTCAGTTCAATTCGACTATTATTTTATTGAATTTTTTATAGTTTCTCGTTGATCATTGAATTCTAAATAATATGCTATAAATCAAAATCTAATAATAAAGACTAAGTCAACAATTATGTATCGATCCATTATCTCTCTCTTAGATAAAAATTGTTTTTGACATTAGTCCATGGAAGTTCAACATGATAATTAACAAATATATTGAACACATAGATTCAATGCAATACGCCTTGTCGTTCGAACAAAACAATAATAATTGATGAGACTTTCTCTCTTTTAAATAATTTTCTTGTCGTTCGTTCTACTATGACAATAGAAAAAATGTATCTATGGTTACATCTTGTATGCAATCTTACAACTCAAACAAATAATTGATTCATATACTGGATTTTTAATATTCTTTGTATAAGAAAAACAAAACAATAGTAGAACGATCAGTCAATTTTAATTTGAAAGAGAAAACTTTCAAACAAATATTTTGATTATGATGACTTAAATTTAGGTTATAAAACCAAATACGACTAGTTGAGAAAAGAGAAACATTTATGATATTTACAATTTATCTTATCAGAGTTATCAATATTTTTCAAGTATCATCTACGACAAGAACTATCATAAAATCTACACATTTATATAATCATTCAGTAGTATTATTATATTTTTGTAGTTCTACAAAAAAAAAAGAAGAAGAAACCATTTAGATAACGACAAACTTCATTTTAGATATTATTTAAATTGAAATTATTAAAATAAAGATCATGCATGTTTAACTTTAATAAACAGTTTTGTTATTACAACAACATAGTTTCGAGTAAAAAAGAACTTTCATTTGAATACGTTCTAACAAAAACCCAACGTTTCATATTTGACACATTGAGTGTCACAAGAACAATATCATTTATCTATAAACAATCATTATGCATCAACTAAAGTCAAAATATTGAATTGTTTCGAAATGTCCAACTTTGAGTTAAGAGATTTCATTAAAGCAGCAATAAATCTTCACCAGTAGGGCATGTATCCGATTTCACTTGAAAATTTTCATGATGCAAATTAAAGATCTGGCTATATTCATAATTCAATGACATGCGAAAGTTAAATCAAAGGCTTCAGTATGAGACGTTATTGAATTTAGACAGTTCGTTGCCCAAAAAAAAAAAATAAAATAGAAAACTGAAACCATAAAACAAATATTACTGTTAATTTCTTCGTATTCCCTTATGGATTTTTAAATAAGTTTTTTTTTTATTAATAATAATAACAACAGAAGGTCTTTTTCGGCGAGCATTCAAACGATTTCATTATCGTAATTTGATGCATAAACGAGTATTTATTTTATTTCTATTAAAAACGCAACGATTATTGACATGAAAAACGTAGCGAAACATTCTTGTGTAGACAATCGCCTTCGATATTGTTTTGTCAGGATGATTTTCAAGATCAATGCATTGGAAAGAAAAACAAAAGTCTGTCTTGCACACTTCAAACATTATTATAAATACACACACATATATATATATATATGTATACAATTTTTTTTTCTCATCTTTCTTTTTTTAATGTTCATTTCTCATCGAAAAAACTGATCTCTTTGTACATAAAATCAAAGAGAATGTCAATAAGAATAGTAATAGTAGTAATAGTAATAGTAATAATAATAATAATAGTAATAATAATAATAACATTCAAAATAAAAAGAACAGAAAAAGAAAGAAAAAAAAAATTTTTTTTTTTTTTTTCGTGAAAAATAAGTATTAACTTCGTCGTGTTTGAAGAATAGTTGTAGGTCGATTATTTGATGAAGATGAATCGTTCATTATTCCATTTATTTCCATAGCATGTATGCCATTTTTCAAGCTTAAATCACCAACACTTTTACTTGTTGCTAAACCATTTTCAACTGTTGTAGATATATCGATAGGAGGCGAAGAGTTTACTGAATCATTACCATTATATTTATAGTTCATAAAACGAGAATAGGAATTGGTATGATTATTCTGTTTTGTTGTAGCAAGATAAGGTGACGATGGACTTCTATCAACACTGGCTGAACGTGCCGAACGTGTTGACAAAGAATATTGTTGTTGTTGTTGATTTAATTTACTTTGATTAGATGTTACTGTATTGTAATCATCGGTAATTGTATCGACAACTGTTTTCATAGTACCTTCTAAAAGATTTCTATATGTTTCAATTTCTTTCTCTAATGATGTTTGCTTTGATATAACATCTTCATAATCTTTGGCAACTTTTTCTTGTTTTAATTTTAATTGTTGTATTTCATTTTGTTGCATTTGTTCAAATCGTGCATTTTCCTCACCAGTCATTTCAAGATTTATTTGTAATTCACGTGTACGTAATTTTAATTCAGCATTCTTTTGTTTCAATAGATTACTGTCTGTTTTTACACGTTGAATGTCTGCACGCACACGATCTTCTTCCTGTCTTAAACGTTCTTGTTCACGTTCACTTAGAAATAAATGTCCAAGATCAGGATATTGTCGAATAATATCGTCATATGCCTGAGTGAATTGCTCGTACAAAGTATTACGTTGTGAATCATTTTCTCGTTCAAAATCTTGTCGAACTTTCTTAATCGCACTTGATAATTCAGATTTAAACATATGAGCTCGATCATTGGAGGCATTTGAGCCTAGTAATGTTGTTTGTTTAAGATCTTTTAATTTTAATTGTTGTTGTTCACGTAATTTATTTAAATCAATACGTAACTGTTTGATTGCTTGCTCCGTTGATGTGCGTGCTGCTATTTCATTATGTGTTTCATTTTTAGCTTGTAATAAAAGACGTTGCATATGAGTAATTAATTGTTTCCATTGTGTATGTTCATCATCTTGATGTGCAAGACGACGTTTAAACATAATTATGTCACCTTCAATAGACGATAGTTGACGTTCGACTTTTTCAGTTTCATATTTCGATGAATCACATTCTTTAAATGTTTGATTCAAACGTTGTTTTAATGGATGAATACCATTCTAAATCAATAAGAAATCATACAATTATTATTGAAATTATTTATGAATAGAACTATCTGATGATATTATTTGTTTGTTTCAATACAAGACATTTTTCTCATAATGAAAGAATATATATATATATATATTATTAGAAAATATTGATTTTTTTAGCTAACCTGTGCATCTTTGGCAGCATAAACAATTTCATTTTTATCTTTAAAGAGTTTTTCGATGGTATCTTTTAATTGTCCTATTTCTGTTTCAAACATTGTTTTCATATGTTGACAATTGGCTTGTTGTTTTTCACTTAGAATATTTGTTTCCATTTGAACTTTCTTATTTTGTGCTTCTAAATATCGTACTTTTTCAACATAATCAGCAAATTTATCATTTAATGTTGATAATTCTAATTTTTCTTTTTCTCGTGTTTGTTGAAATACAGGAGCTTTGGGAATTAAAAGAGGTGATGAACGATAAGTTGAAGATGACATTGGATGAAATGAATTTCCACCGTTATGTGAATCAGTGTATAATGTTGAATTAGTTCGATAGGAGTACGAGTTATTATTATTATTATTATTATTATTATTATTATTATTATTATTATTGTTAGTTTTCGTTGATGTCTGTGGAACGTAATTATTTGTATATGATGAGTTCGATGATGAAGATAATGATGAAGTTTGAAACAATGGCAACGTGCTTTTAAGGCTTGACATTGAATATGGTGGTGGGAGGAGACCGAGAAAATTGTTGCTCGGTACTATACCTATGAAGGATAAATAAGAAAGAGAAAAATAATCAATGACAAATATGTATGATGATGATTTTCATGTACACCTAGGGTAGACTTGAATTATTTACCTGAGAGAAGAAAAAAAATTGAAGGTAATACCTGAAAGAATGTAGGTTTAAAAGAATATGAAATTACTGGATGTGTGATACTAACTTCAATGAAGAATTCTCCTAGAAGTTTATTCGATACTGATTAGCCAATAATTGTTTGTACATATTTCATCATAAACCTTTTTTCCTTTGTCAAGATATACACATATATATGTAGACATATATATGTATATTCGTATACATACATATGTATATATATACGATTTAATCGCTGTCTTATTCTATGACCTTCAAAAAAGGACATTACACGCAAGACGAATAAAACAAAATAGGACTGTAGAAATGGTATATTTTGGCTTCTCTTGTTATGTTAACCAAAAATAGTGTTGTCTACCATATGACAGGTAACACACACACACACACTTATACATAATAAACTGATTCTATTGTACTCGTTCAGTTCTATTTAGTATATACATATGAATGCAAGTGAAACCTGTATATTTTATAAATCGCTTAATAATATGTCAATATTACCTGGAGATTCGATGGGAGTAATCATATTTGTTTGATCATTTGCAGACTCTTCCGCCATTGATTATAATAGATGTGTAATCGATGTTTAAAATAGTCTACAATCTTATCTATCAACATTGAATGTGAATAAAGAATTGAATTATGTGAGAAGTGAAAAAAAAATTCTATGACGTTGAATAAGACCTTTTCTATGAGTTAACTCTTCCATAGAAAAGAGTAACGTCAGTGAAAGAGAGAAGGAGAACACATATACCAACACAACTAACAAAACATATACACATAACACACACACTTACACTTGATAGATTTGTCTTATCTCTTGTTGCTCTCTTATACCCTTTCTCTTTCAGTGACTTACACTAAAGACGTCATTGTCGACACAACGAAACAACGACTCCTTTTTCCACGTACAAACGTGAGACGCTGTATAATTTTCTTTTTTTCTCATTGCGGTTGATGTCGTCACACTCTTGTAAACATTTACACAATCGTATGGAGCGTCGCAGAAAGAACAGGGAGGAAAGAGAGTAACCGCAGCCATAACTTTTGCAGAATACAGTTTCGAGCTGTACTACAAGCATTAACGATTTCGTGCATCTTTTGAATATATTTATCTGTGCACTTGAAAAGGTAGTGTGGGCGGATGCTTATTCTCTGCAGCATGAGAATATAATAGAGCACAAATACGAACAGAACGAGAGAGAATTTATATTGGTTACATGTCTATCATTATTATTTGTCAAAAATTTACTGTTTTTTCTTCTTTGTTCGATGATGACTTTTGATTTTGTCTTCTTTATTCTTTTTTTTCCTATGATTCCATTGTACATACGAGAGAAATAGAGAGAGAGAGAGAGGGAGGGGGAGGGAGAAATTAACTTATTGCATCAAAAGCAGTCGGAGTAACAGTGAAACGGGTAAAGAAAAGTACGATGATGGGAGTTGAATGTTTGCTCGGCTGAGAAGCAGTTCTTCTTTACATGAGAACACGCATACGAATTTCAAACTGCTTTTTCTGTCTCATTTTTACACACATTTTCTGTTTTACGATTTTCGCTCAATAACCTGGTTTCAAACATGATGCATAGAAATAAAGAGCACATACGAAAGAGAGATGTTGACATAGGATTGAAACTACGAAAACAAAATATTTTATTCTTTACAATAATGCAGAACGAAGAAAGATATGAATGTTTAAATATGTAGAAAAAGCACAAAAGAGTAACGAAAGACCATGACAAATAATTATATATGCACTTCTCTAGACCTTGTAAATCTAAAGAAGAAGAGAAGTAAAAATTGTCCGAGGACAAGCAAATTTTGAAATACGAAGAATAAAGGAAGAGAAACTTTGTTCAAAAAAGATCGTTGTTTAATACAAAAAACACAGCAGGTAATTCAAATTACCTTCATATTTTATTGATACATAATATTGCGGATCATTAGACAAGGATATCTCGAAAAAAAAAAGTTAATATGCATTGTTAATGGCTCATTTAACTCTGAAGGTCAAGTGTAATTTAGTCACAGACACTATGGACATATAAATATTTACAATAAACATAACTTAAAGTATACAGAATATGAGAGCTATTCTTTGTTATAATATAAAGTATTCATATGATTAAGAAAGTGAAACTATTTTTATGTATTCTTAAATACATCAATAATAGAGACAAAAGAAAATCAAAATCGGTTAGTTTTAAAGTATATAGTTAAACGTGAACGAAACGACAGAAGATATGATGAATTGTCATATGAAATGATCAATTCATATGATCGATTGATATAGGATTGTAAAGATCAATATAATAGAGTCATGGTTACATCGATGTAGTATACAATTTATATTTAATGAACTTAACTTATACCGTGTTCGTTTTTCATATGATTATAATTATTGTTGGCAAAAAGAAAAAAACTAAATAAAACAAAAATCAATAGATGAACTTGCTCGGAAAAGAAAAATGTGCTTTAAGAATGAATATTTAATTTATTCTAATAAAATGAAAGTTTTATTATTTTTCTTACTACGCATAGTACGTACAAAAAAAAAAGAATTAAATATGCATGCATCATTGTATATATATATATATATTAACCTGTATAAATTATATTGATAATGAAGCTGTCACAACTTGTCCATGCATATACATTGTCTTGTTCAAAAGTACTTGATGTACGTTTATCATGTTTAAATGAATCGAGTGAGAATATAGGTGGGACAGAGACATACACGTTAATCCTCACGCAAAAGCTTATCAACAAGACATAACTTTGCGATGTGTATTTGTATGATCACACCGGGACAATACGGTTGTCGTCTATCTTAGTGACAATTAAGCAAGAGAGAAAGATTCTTGATTAAATAGAAATAAATATCAGTAAGATGCCCTTTAAGCTATTTGATAAAGTCGATCGAAAATCCTTAAAACGACGTAAGACAATGAATGAATCCTTCGCAAAACTCTAACTCAATCAATATTTACTTTATATCGAAAAGTCATACGATGGTGATTAAAATTTTCAAGCCTGGAAACTAAAAGAGATTAAAAAGAAAATATTTATTCAATGACAACATTATCTAGAGATCATAGGAGCAGGTTACTAACTTGTACTTGACGACTTGTAAAGTGACCTTTATTGATTACTAAAGATAGACTCATCATTGTGCCCGAAGAAATAGTACACATAAGTTCACACTAATCACAAGGAGAAAAGATACCATGTCTAAATCTATTTTATTGATATGTTTTAAAATTGCACATATTCTTTAAATCAAATTCAATCCTATGTATCTCAATCATGATTATAGTTTATTATAAGTTACTACGAAAATTTCTCATCACATTGTTTTTATTTTCATAGTAACCACAAATTATTGTTTGTAAAAATGAGCGAGAACAATGTCTTATATATAACAAAATAACGAGTATCGATTTTTTGAATGAATCAAACAAATTATTCTAATTTTTGTATTTGAATTAATAGAGAAAAACGCATCAATGTTTAGTGAATTGAATGTTCTTTTTTGTTAGGACAGAATCGAAAAGGTCACCTTTCACATAGTTGTATCTATGCATTTGAAAAATTTCGTTATTTCTTCTGCAGATTTTGATTTTACTGTGTTCTTAGAGAAATAATTAATTTTTCTTCTATAGGTTTTATTATTGTCCAATGACAACAGTAGAGAAACGTGTATGTACAAGGCATAAATTTATATATTTTTAGCCATTACTTAATTTCATATTTACTATTTTAAAAACTAAAATACAATTATCTTTCGTAAATATTCTTATCTGTATCGAAATGAAATCGCCAGGCGATAATATATGCTGACTTTGTTTGTATCAATTATCATTATATCGTATTTGCATTATTGTAAATTTATAATTAGATAAACTGCAATACATTCTAATATGAATTTCATTGCTAACCAAAGTATATAGTCTTCTATGCGATGTATGATATCTCTCTGCGTATCTAGTTGTTTCCATTGCTAATGACATGATGATATACTTGGAAAACTTAGTCTTAGATCTGGCTTGTCGACAGTATGTTGACAGATTTAGTCTATAGTAAGAAAAGAGCAAGATCACATGTGTTTTTCAGCTACACTCAAAATATGTTTACAATCATATAGCCTCGTTACAGTTCTATTATTAATGTCACAATCAATGTCAACGATAATTATTATCTTCAAATTCAAATTAAGAAGATATGTTGATCTTTTTTTTCGATCGATACCTAAATTCACATGTGATAATCTGTCTTCGTTTTATTCTAACATTTGTTGATTTTTTTTATTGAATAAAATTAAGTGTTCTTGATTTTGAAACTGATACAAGTACCATACGTCTTTCTCAAGTACATGTTCAATTTATTTTTAATGCTTGAAATTCAACTATACTACATGTACTCAACAAAGAATTTATATTTATGATGCAACTATACTGATGAATGTTCTTCTTTTTTTTTTTTTTTTTTTTGTTGAAACTATTGCATTACTTATTGTACTTAGATATATATGAGACTTAACCGTATGCATGCAATAATTGATAACATACTTGAAATAAATCCTGTTGAAGTCAGTCAATCATCAGTAAATTTGGATTCATGCGATGCAACTACAGATGTCTTTCAAGGCACTCAAAACGTATGAGTGAAAAGGTATTTGATTTTACTACTGATGATTGTATTGATGGTCAAGGTCATTTCTGCGTATCTATATTTCACTATGTACACATAGCAATAAGCATTCAACGTAGGATTATTCTTTCGAAGACGTAATATGATTATATTGACATTCTCTTCAAAACATAGGAGCAGACATTTAGAGCTGATAGGACGTGGTGGCTTTATAAACATAGATGTAGCTTTCAAAAACTTTAAAACGTGAAATTTCAATAATAGTTATCACTGGTTCAAGTATCTATTGTGTACTCAAAAAGTTAGTACACTCTAGCATCGATCAGTGTGTCCGGCCGGCCGTTAACACGATAACTCTTTACGAATAGATTTGATTGAGCTGAAATTTTGTGCACAGAATTGTCTGATGAATATCTCGGTCGAGTTCGAAGATGAGAAGGATACGGCACGAAATAACTGAGTTATCGAAAAAATTGTCATTTTTCACCAAACAGTCCTTGAGGGAGGATACAGGGATTTTTTCAAAAAAGAACTTTTCTCTCAGAATTATCTGCAACGTTTAAAAATTGACTCCGTTTTTAACGCTGATTCCGAATCTGATATTAGTTTTGAACCAAATCGCAGCTTTCTAACAAAACATCGCCTGAAAATGCACAAAAAACTGCATTCCGAAACTAAATTGCATAGATATGTCTGATATGATCAGTAGTCTTGGAGTTTCCCAAAAAAGTTTACCAAGATACTTCTTCCGTGCACACATTCTAGAATGACTGACTTGTCTCATTCACTTTTTGAAGTACACATAACTCTCGGACATAAGTCCGAAGTTTTCACATTTATTTTCTGTGATGGAAATAATGTACTGTAAACTATTTCGATTTCTGGAGTTTTTGTAATAAAAGAACTAGTGCATCCTAAACTAGTCTATACATGATTCCATCTTGTTTCCCTAATCTAATCTGTTCATGAATATTAAGGTTATTTTACAAAAGATTAGATTCACATGACTAGTGTTAAAAAATTCGAGAAAGTTTCATAACAGTTGCAAAACGATATTTGAACTTTGTTGTGACTTCTAACTTTAGAAATAGTAGATTTAACGCAGTATAATAATGCACTCATATTTGATTTTGGTAGAATGATTTATAACTTCATTCAACGAAATATTTTCGTATGATGAAGATTATCTTGTAGAATCGAAATACTACATATGATTTTCTTTTTACTTGTTTTATGCAATAGATGCTTTTCTTCGATAAGTAATCATAGAATTCTCACTATCGATAATTATAGTTTTCAATATACCAATGTTCTAAAGGTTATCAAGTAATATCTATAGTGACATCTACATGTATCTTTTTACGATTCATAGTATTACATTGGGAAAATTCCTTCGGTGTTATAATTCGATTAAATAAAAACTAGACGGATTTCATGATAAACTATTGAATAATAAATATAAAACGATGCTGAGCAAGTTATTAACCATAACAGTATTGCTGCATATCCTGATTAGAATTACTAATCTCAGAAACAATAATGACATTCTTATTGATAATGAATGTTCGATTGTAGCAAGTAATGACATTATAACATGTCTACCCGTTTACAAGGACGATTTAGCCATTATTCATATAACTGATTGCTGGAATAATAAGAATGCACATCATTAACGTGCCGTGTAAATAAATGAACAATCGAGATTATACTTATGAGTTTTGATACATGCTGTTGGTGTAAGTTTTGTTTTCATGCTTATCGAGAGTCAACAAAGCAAATTCTTTGAAGATAAACATGACTGAGTTTTGAAAGTATTCACAGCTATCGTCCCACTTAGAATGCAATTCAAACTAATTGTCTTGATACGAAAAAATTCAAATATTTTTAGTGAATTCTTGTTTTATGTTCAATATCATTGACTAAACTAATTTACAAGCGACAGTGTAAAAATTGAAACACGAAGTTCCAATCTACCGACCCATATTAATCCATACAGACTTGTTGACAAAGATGATCAAGGGAAATGACATTAACAATTTTAAAGAATAAATTATGTCAAGTTCAATATAATCCTCTTAATTTTAATAATTCAATTCTGTTTTTGGTAGTAAATTAATCTCAAAATATTTTCTTTGTACATTAATGAATAGAGACATGTCAGAACACTACGAGTATCTTTTACACAAATTTTGAACATAAGTTTGATTTTGACTTTAGTTGAGAAGAATAAAATTATACTGATAAATATAAATTTAAAATGTTCATGATTGTTTTATTAAAAAAAGAACACTTTCCCATCTAGTTTTTGCTAAGTCATAAAAAGAAATATAGACATAATTTTACATAAAAGCATCACTTAAAACTACACTTCGATGTCAAGAAAAAAGTATTACATTTTAACGCTTTCAGAAATTTAATAATAGAATAAAATAAAGTACCTTCATTCATTGAAGGCCATCAAATAATAAATTCTCAAAGTGATAATTCAATCAATAATTTCCGATGCACCCTTCACACGTGCTTTCAATAGTTTCTTATTAACATTTTATACTTGTAAAATGCTTATTCTCAATATAATTGGTTAGTTTAATTATACCATCAATCAAATCGATGACAAGATTTTCTACATAATCATAATAAATAATTGAATTGTATTCGTTGACAATGTATATCATTTTAATACTGTAGATAATATATTCGTTACGAGAAAAATCTTAGTATTAGAGATAAATATAATTGTCGAGATCGTGCTATTTCAATTGGATAATGTCACTTGTTGACAATTTTTTACTATCAAATATATCTCAATGACAATCAAATGAATTTGAGAATTTTCTACTTGTTGATGAATCGTCAAATTCTAATCATCTATTCAAGTATGAAACACAGAAATTCTTAAGATTTATTGTCGAGTGTTTTTGCATCTTAGTCTAATCACATATTCACTTGATCAAATATCAACGTTCAAAATCGAGTGTTGCAAGATTAGTATAATGATACTGATGCATGTCGGCCAATGTACACCGTACGATAGATTTTGGACAACCATATTGACTTCTACTACTCGAAAACTATGTATATTCAAAAGGACTTTGAATAAAAGGCTCTAAAACAGCGTCGTATGTGATCTTGAAATAAACATAAATTGTGCAGATTTCATAGTTGAGTACGGTATTTAACTGACATTGCAAAAATTCCTGGAAAAATATCAAACTCTGTTGCATTTGAATGGAAAGTACTAGAAAGGTAATTCTTTCTTTTATTAGAGAGATTAAAAAATGTTGTGTATGTCCATAAAGACACTTCTAGATTGTGTGGTTACTTAAGGCTCACTTATGAAATCAAAATCGACTCAAACGGATTTTTTTCTTTACAGACAATCAGTGTCTTAAAATTATCTTATAGCTCGATGATATGTCGTAGACAATCTTTTATTAATTACTTCTGAAAAATTGATTAGATTTATTGAACAATTGAGACATGTGAATTCTCAAGAAAAAAGAAAATTGAAACTTAGTTTTTCTTGCTAAAATTCGATGTTAGTAATCAAGCTGGGCAAACACAAAATTGAAGAAATTTACATTACATTTTTATCTGTGAAACATGTACTTTTAAAGTAGAAACGATGCTCTATCTAACACAAAAAACAGGAATTAGTTTTTCTATCACCCTTCGTTCAAATACAACAGAGTTTGACATTTTTCCAGGAACTTTTGCAACATCCGTTCATTTTATTTATCAGTATTTCAGTTTGACATAGCATCGCAATCTATAACTTACAGCAGTTTTACCGAAAGCAAAAAACTATAAATAGAATTATTACGTGTACAAGAATAATTAGTTAACTAAAGCTATTTTTACTTTGCTATCGATTCCTGTCGTCGGTGACATGAGAAGTAGTGTAATTTGATTCATCGTTTCTCAAATTTCCGAACATAATAAAACAATTAATTTATAAAATTTAATATCATTGTCGCACGAGAAAAACGCATCTTCTTCTATCATTCTTCGCCAATATTGAATTACTAATCTTGCGAATAGCAAAGATGATCTCATAAATCAAAAATTCATATGATCTATACAGATTTATCTTCCGTACCATGAATTTATCGACATCTTTTAGATATCCTAGTATTATTGAATGTTTCAAAATCATTTCAAAGTTTGTTCGATAACAGATAGATGTACACATATCTTGATGAGTAAAAGACTCATCATTATCCGTCAATAGTAGAGACAATTAATCGTACCAGACAGTATGTGCTCAAAGAAGAGCAGTAAATGAAAATACGCATCATATTACTTTCGATTCGCTATTACTTGAAAAGTGTTAGTGATGTTTTCGTTGGATTTTAAATTTTAGATTAAACATCAATCAATCTTGGATGAGCTCACAGAAGAATAAGAACTTACGTTACACGACTCTTACGTCACTAATTGATAATACAATCTTATATCTGACAGCTATTCTCTGTTTATTCAAACATCAAATTTACTAGTTTTTGACTACAATCTAATCGGATGTTTAAGCTCATTCTCTTTCGTTTGTTTAGAATTTATTCATTATGAATTTTTAATTCCGTCTAAATCATAGTTTATAAATTCTGTCAGAAAAAAAAACATTTGACATCATATTTATGTTGGAAGAGAAATAAAAATTTTTTTGAGTTACACTAGAAATTGTTTTAATTTTTTCTTTGCAACACACATTTATTTATCATACGTATTTCTTTACAACTAGTTCATTGATTCGATTTGACATTCAATAGTATTGAATAAAAATTCTCTACACATTCGTCTTTGTTAATTTCATCGAATTATCAAATCTTAAGAAAATTTTCATTTCGATTCAATAACCACTATCCAATACGAACAATTCATAAAACAAGTTTCATCAAAACATAGTGCCAAAGTTTCTTCACGTTTATGCTCTATTTAGCAAACACACAATGATATTGTCATCTTTAATGAATAGTAAATGAAGCATCAAAATAGAAAAAAAAAATATAAGTGAATGAACTGTTTTGAATTAATTTTTCCCAGAGATAGAATAATTAGATGTCATGATCTGTATTTCGACTTTGAGAACATGCAACAAACTGTATTGCAATCAACAAAGTACTCCCATGTTAATTTCCTTCAATTGAAGAGATTAATTTATTTATTTCAAGAATAGCAACCCAGCAGGATGATTCCGACACTTGGATCCGATCAGTTGCCTCTCTGATCCGATCATGTTTCCATCGGACTTTCTCTAATCCGACGAAATCCTATCGGATTCCTGGTTGCGATTTGACGTTCGGATCCCTAATGTTGGGTTTTATCGAATCCTACTATCGGAATCCGATTGGATTTCATCGTATGATTAGGCAGGCCTCTACTATTGGATTCAAATGCTAATTCGTACACAAATAAGAAAATAGATTTCTCCCGTCGGATCCGTTA
>OENT01000363.1:48567-76159 GCA_900239685.1 Rotaria macrura | reverse complement strand
GACTTATGTAACTATTATATTTCATATGTATAATGATTCAATGTTTCAGACGAATAAAAACCAAAAGCCGAACGAAACGGCGTTCAACTAAAAACTTTTCAACAATGACGTAAACACTAACTGAAAACGATCAATAAACTAGTTGTGGTGAAGAAAATTCACATCGATAACTACACATAGTGTGTCTACGGGTTCATCTCATAGTCTTATGGAGACCAATTTATTGACGAGTTGACTATTAGAGTATGAAATGATTCTTTAAATCAGAACAAAAAAAATATTCAACTGCATACATGTTTGAGGTTGGATAAATAGTAATGTAGGAATTACATCGTTTTTAAAGTAATAATCAAATGCATGAAAATTTTTAATAGACATTTTCAATAAACAATATCAAATAATGAACTTACGAAAAAAGAAAAGGATCCTTCGCTCAAGAGTTCATCTATAACAAATGTGATCATCTAATAGGAATATTCTTTCATAGCTAGACTAGACAAGATAGACAACGTCTTTATCAAGCATCTGAAATAAATAGGTTGATCTCTCTAATAATTCTTTTGAGTTCTTGACATACATATGTAATATTCATGCATCCAAATACAGTGATAAGATGTGAAAGTAAGATCATTTCACTAGAAAAGAAAATCAATGTACAGAGAGAAAAAAATCATTCGTCGAATCAATATACACGAACATATTTCACATCTATCATTTTACTCTCAATATTATTTTTCTACTGTGTATATTCATAGGAAATAACAAACCATATATTCGACTCACGATGATTATAAAATCGTTGTTATTTTATTTTGTATGTTCCTATTTTTGCTATCAATCGTTGAATACGACACTATCGATATTTAGTTCAATAGCATGAAACACTCTGTCTTATCATAATACAAAAGTTCACTTTTTTCACAATGTAGTTTATGAATAATACTACATAAATTTCACTAGATTCTCTTAGTATTTGATTCAACAATGTAAATGATCCAATTGAACATATTTTCTGTACGTTGTTAGACAATAGTTTCATATGCATAACAAAGGACGTTCATTGTTCTTTTGTTCAACTTGAAACATTCATTACTACCAATCAGATAAAAAACAATCGGTAGACTTTAACGTTCTTTTTCTTCTTGTTTTGTTTTTTCTTAAACTATACGCACATTGTTTGTATTGAAAACAATAGACGCCAATATGATCATTGGTGTTCTCTCGTCATTGTCTATACGGTTACATACACAAGTTGACCGTTTACGTCAGTTATGTTTCGCGTTTGTTTTTTTTCCTTTTTTTCGTCCGTCCATATGATACATATTTGACAAATTTTCTTCTTCGCTCACTTCCATTTGCTTTTCTACTATATGTAACACCTCATTTCTTTAGCGACGAACAACGAACATGTCTTCATCATCACCACCATCATCATTATTAAATAATAAGAAACCAATACGTGAATTAAATTCAATCACAAATCATTTATTATTGACTAAAACTTTGAATGCACTTGTAAATAATAATAATAACAGCAATAATAATGCACAAATATCAACACCAGCTCCACCACCATCGACATCATCAATAAAAGAAAATATTCCAATCGATACCAATTTAATTCAACAACAGAAAGCACTTAATCTTCGTTTAGCTGCTGCATTAAAACCAGTCGATAGAGATAATGTTGCAGCATTACTTCAATTCTATCAGACATTAACCAATAATAATAATAATAATAATAATAATAATTCACTTAGTAACGGGCAAAACAATTCATCATTTAGTGAGAATTCATCTTTATTTAATAACTCTAATTTGAATAATTTATCTCTTTTGAAAGCACAACAAAACATAACAAAAAAGTAAAACTTCTATTATTCATGTAAACATGAACATCATTCTTTTTTCTATTATTATTATAATAGGCCAACATCTATGACTTATTTATGTCGATTTAATCAACGAAATCGCTTAATTGAAGTTCCAACAACAAGTGAATATTATAATCAACAGAATGGTATATCACATGAACATCTTAAACGATTGATAAGTACGATCAAGTTTGCTCAATGTATTTTGTTTTTTATCGTTCTTTGTTTTGTTTTTTAGTTCAAGAATTTCAAATATTAAAATCGACTTTAATCATTCAAATTTGGAATGAACAATATCAAGAATACATTGATATTGAATCATACAAAAAACTTCCCTTTGATGCTCGTCTACAAGTTCTTATGTACGTATCTAATTTGAGTTCTTCACAACTTCATAGATCATCTCGTGCATCTTCTCAACTAGCATTTCGTTGCCCTTTTATGTTCAATGAAGTAAATATTTTGACTAATGATAGTTCGGAAAGACATATTATGACAAAGACTATCTCGATTAGATATTGTAGGCAAGTAAAAATATGTTTGTAATAGAAAAGGAATTATATGATTATATTTAATGATCATACATAATAAGAAAATTTTTGTCATGTATGAAGGTATATGTTGTTCATTGTTTTTTAAATAAATTAGATAGAAATATTAATCTAAAAGGAATAAAACGTATATTTATTGACTATGTTCTACTTTGCTTAGTGAAAAAGATGTAAACTCAACTGGAAATTCGCCGTCAGTTACATCAAAAAGTCCAATAACACCGGTATCATCAAATATAGTTTCAACTGTGACTCGTTCAAATACACCTATACAATTACAAGCAACACTTAGTGATAATCATCATGATGAAGATATGCCATCGAAATCCTATGATGAGGTTGTTAGCACGTAAGTTTTTCAAGTGAAAAGAATGCACTCAAGAAAACAAATGTGTTGATATATATTAAGTGTGTCACCAATGCATCCAATTGAAAATTTAACTGCAGGTCAACACAACCTAATGTATGATTTATTACCGAAGCCAAACGATGGCATACCAATTCCACGTTTTCCACCGCACATTGCTGCATTTCTAAATGGTAATGGTGATGCAAATCAATTGAATGCTCTTGTTCAAGCTCTTTATCAAGAAATTGTCAAATATGAACTGTAATTATCTATGCAAGATATATTTGTTAGATTTTTTTTTTTTCATTATTTCTTCGTTTCTAGTTATCCAAATGCTGATGAATTACGTTCCATTGTCAGTCGGCTTGTTGATCGACATCCTAATAGTCTTGCTGTCATTGGCAGCATTGAATTATTAGTTAGAAAATTATACTATAAATTTTGTAACGAACGTAAGAAATATCCCGTTGAATTGAAACGTCGACAACCAAATAAACGTAAAAGACTGACACGCGACGATGATACAATGATAAATAATATTCAACAAGGACGAAGTAGTAATACAATTCATGATCTTGATCGTCTCATGCATTTATGGACAACAACAAATGAATATAAAGATACAAATTACAATGAAAATATTCATCATCAAGAACAACAACAAAATTCACCATCGAGTTCATCATCTGGTTCGTCATCGCCTGTTTCAAATAATCTGTCAAACGATAATCGTGATCAATGGGATGCATCACAAAAATATCGTCCATTAAATTTATCCATAGGAAGTAATAATCTTATGTGCACTGAATAAATTAACTCTACGTTTGTTTGACCTAGACAATATTTTTTTTTTGTTTCTCTCGTATGTGATTGTATTCGTTCACAATTAGTTTCTATGCGTGTCTGTTTCTCTTCTCCCGTGATCTACCTAAACTATCTCATTTATCGCCTTCATTATAAGAATAGATTTATTCAAGTGTCGTGTTTGTCGGTATTAACAGAAAGATGTCTTTTCCGTTTTACAAGATGCACTTCAATTATGGAAATCGCAAAGAAATGATTGAGGACAGACAAATGTTTTTGAAGTGTCTGACATAATAAGTTGTAGAAAGACGTTTTTTTAGGTACAACTAAACGTAACAATATGTAGGCATGGCATCAAAAACCTTCTATAAGATATTATCATTAAATGATAGTTTTGAGATCCAGTACTGGAAAATGTTCGTGCCCAAATTACAGAAGACGATGCCAGTTCAAAATGTCGATAGCAATAAGTATTGATCTCTTTGTATTTTTAGTAGACAATAGAAAACTTGAGCCCACCCCCCCCCCCGCGTGTTGGATATTATCTCAGAAAAAATTGTTTTCAAAATAAATAATTTTCGTCAAATTCGTTAATTCAGACATCGATTGTCACATATGGATTAGATTTTGCGTATCTTGTAATTTATATTCGATAGCAAAATTCAGACGATTAACGTCTCGTGTTTCAATTTTCAATAAACGAAATCATAAATGTAACGTACTAGAAATCGATAGCTATGGATATCAATGATATGTCGAAGGTATACACGTCTCTTTCAGGTTTCTCTGTGAAACAATAGTTATAGATTCGTATTGAGAATTAGTTAGGAATTTTGTCGTCCATGTTTTACTATACTATCCATAGAGAAAAATTGCATACCAAGTAATACGTTATCTCAATTGATTCACTAATGTCCAAGTTCCATGCAAGTGTTTGTTAGAAAACTCATAATCCATCAATGATAATCGTTAAGCACGTAGAAGAAAGGTCGGAAGAAATTTTATTATTGTATTTCATAGAAAGTACACATAAACATGGCGTGTCATTTAGCATGTAGTTTTTCGGAGTAATCAGAACATTCATGACATCGTGTCACTTTATCTTTCCTCAATATGATAACTCAATTGCGTTACGTTCATATGAAATAAAATAGATTTTGATATTTACAAAAGAATGGTAGATCATAATCAATTAATTGTAAATATACAGATATTCTTCTTCTACTAGTCGTTGACTATTTATTATTTAATAAAAATAGAACAAATTTTTTCCGAGTTTTAATTTTAACAAAATAATTCTAAAAGATATTTTATGTCTAATATAAAATTGAATCATCTATGTAATCTCTCGTTTGTGTTCGACGTCATAGACGGTACTCTAATTTTTCAGTAGTACATCAAATATTCTGAAAAGTGTTAAGAAGAGGAAAAGAGAGTATTTAATTTTATTTTCATTCTATTTTACGATTAACTAATCAATATCCATGGTTGACATCAACATTGTATTTTATTTCAAGCACACATTTTAATCGTCAGGCAATTTTTTTTTATTTATCAATAAGAAAAGGTTATAATTGTGTTGAACTTCTTTTTTTTTTTTTCATCACAAAATGCGTAAACGGAACGGTAGAGAAATGTGCTATCATTTTTTTCCCTTTTCTCTCCTCTATCATTATTCTTTCGTGTTCGCGTTTCATGCTATGTTATAACGGATATTACAGCAGCACATGTATGGAAAAATAAAAATATGTGTGCCTATAAACTCACTGAAAATGTCTTAGTATTAGTCATATTCTCATTTTTAATCGTCTTGATAATTATTTTTGGAAAAGAAAAATGACAAACGTACTATTAAGTTTAACATAAAAAAGTTTGTGTTCGCATCAAGTAAGTTAATGATATGATAGATTGAAGCTGATCTATAACAATAAATATCTAATTGTCTCTTGTTCGTATGGTCCTATCTTGATGATATTTAAAACAAACTGTCCGTTGAGAAAAACAAATACATTTTTAGATCAATCAGCTGTAATTATGTTGCAACTATGTTAGAATGTCTAGAACGTTTTCTGTCACTAACTATCAGACTTGATGAGCTCATATCTATTAGAAATATAGAAATAGGAGTAATTAAAAATATAGAGCGACGAGTAACAAATGCGTCGGAAAGCCAGGAATAGTATATTTTTCCTATCGTCAACCTTCGATCTATATATTAAAATCTGCGTGTTGTTTTATATACGAGTTAATCTTGTTTTCCCTTAGTTGAAATATATAGCATAAGATTCAGTTCTACGGCTAGAATTTCCGCAAAACATATAATCCTTGCCCAACAGAGTGTTTTTTAGTTACAGACTTAATAAAATTTCCCTTTTTTCTGTATTTGCAGCAAGAGTAACCTCACACTAGAGAGATTTCATTCTCTGCTAACCTGTCTCTCGGTTTTTGTTTCCAGTATTCACTAGCATAGTATACAAAACTAATCTGACGTGGAATCTTCAAATCCATTAATAAAGATATTTGAGATGATGATGATGGCAATCGCGACTAGTCAGGCAAACATGAAAGAAGAAGAATGGTAAATACATTTTCCTGTTACTAGAGATGCTGAGATTTGAAAAAACCTGTGAATCTCATTTCATTGAATATTTCTCTTGTGTTTCGAAGCATCTTGAATTTTCTTTTTGTTATCTAATGAATATGATTAACATCTTGTTTTGCTTATTAATATTCATAGAAGAATTTGCCTTTTCTTCTACAACTTCCATTTCTCTTGTTCCTTTTGATCTAATAATCCGATAGAAAATTCGATTAATAGTTTTTACTTTTATACGACTTCATATAGACACAATGAAATCTACTCGTAGACATTCTTGATCTTTTAAGGTAAACAGAAATATAAGAAAATATTTGAGGTCAAACGCTTAGGGTGATTCATTCTAATTCCTATTATTGTTATGTACTTTAATGTCAATACGAGAAAATCTAGTTTCCATTAAAGACATACTTACGAGAATCATTTTAAAGACAAAAATGACAATAGATTTCTAGAAGAGAGATTCTGTTAAAAAGATTAATTATTTTCAATGATATTTGTGCTTTTACAACTTTTCCATTTCAATTCTTATCGTTCTCCATATGGTTCACGATGTATCTGGCATTTGTTTCTGATTATCGTTGTTTATGTCTCAATTAATACAAATAAAACATGTAAATTTTCTGTTTTACACATGAACAAATATGTGAAGTCTACTTGACAACGAATGACAGTGAAAGAAATTTCTAGTCAAATAACTGTAATACTTTAGTATTTCTAGATACAAAGAAAAAAAAACAAATATCGTAAACAACAATGATTCTATTGAATCATACCGATTTTTTCGAAAATAATTCACTCATAGAATCATTGGAAACAGCAAATCCATGTCCACGACAACGAAGTATTACTCGTCCCTTATTATTTGTTCATAATTATGCTTTATTCTTTTTTGGATCAATATTTAATTTTCTTGCATTTGTCATTCTCATGCAACGTTCATTAAGATGTCATTCAACATTTGCTTATTTAGCATTTTTATCTTTATCAAATGGTCTATTGTCGTTAGTGCATTTTTCTAAATGGATGTTTCAATATTATTTTAATATATTATTTGAAAATTTTCTTATTACATGCCGGTTTAATCGTTTTCTATCAGATTTTTTAACACATTTTAGTTTATTTACATTAATCTGTGTTAATATTGATCGAGCTCGAACAGTTACAAGAACTCGTCCCCGTAGAAAATATTCAAATTCACAATTTCATTCAATATTAATGAAAGAATTTCTTGTTGCAAGTATATTATGTGCATTTCATTTTCATTGGATAATTAAATATGGTTCTGAAGGTAATACTAATCGTTGTTATAGGTCTTTATCGAGGGATATTCAAGAGCTGAGATTGGGAAATTCTCACAATTCCTAAAACATACTAGCTAAGAAGTGACAAATCCCCTGAGGAATTGATAATCAACGTTCAAGACACCTGACAAAACGTTGTCAGTTTCCGATCGATTTATCCTTGATGAATAAATCTCGAATGACTATGACGTTCGCTTCCAATCTCAAGTATCTCTCCTTTCCTCCGATCGATATTGATGGTTCGTACTTGTTATTTCGTTGGTTCCTTGTTGGAGAGATTGTTAATAATCGGTTCCCATAGGACGAAATGAGGAGTTATTGAGGCAGAGAACCGGAGGCATATTCATTCGAGATGTACTCATCAGGAGAAATCGACGGGAAACTGACAAGGTTTTGTCAGGTTTTTTGAATGTTGGTTCTCATTTCCTCAGGAGATTGGTCACTTTTAGCAGGTGTTTTCAGGAATTGACAGGATTTCCAAACCTTAGTCCTTGAACACTGCTGTTAAATACAATGAATCTCTCTAAATAGTTAAAAATATTATTCTTAATTGTACAATAAGACAAAGCTTTTGTTTTGATATATTGTCATGCACAATTACAAAGACATAACCGCATTTATTAGCAATAATTAAGTCGTTGTTTGATAATAATTGTTTCTTTGAGTATGAGTTTCCTTTTTTTCTTTCTAATTAGTTTCGGATGGCTCACATACAGTTACATACTGTAGTTTTGATTATAATCAATCAACAACACTCTACTATTATTTTCTTACAACAATTTATCCACCATTTGAATTATTGGTATTCTTTTGTCTTCCCTTATTAATAAATATTTTCTGTACAATACTGATTGTAAGAAGTTTAAGTATAAGAATGCGTACAGCCGAAAAATTTCGACCAGCAAAATTAAATATTCGCGATAAGATATTACAAACGAAATCTTATGGCTTATTATCTTATTTGATTCCAACAACAGAAAGAAAAACAAATCTACATTCATGTTTGTGTTTTCAAATTCAATGTCGACGACATACACGTTTACGTTTGAAAATAGGTCGAACAAAACGAAGTTTGAATAAATATGATGCACAAAACAAATCTATTGATCGTCAACAATCAATTACGAATCTGTCGTGCGATCAACAAGCACAAACAACATTAAAGGATACTTCAAATATATTGAGTAAAAGTCATCGAGCAAGACGTACACGTGATTTACATTTATCAGCTATGCTCATCAGTTTAAATATTCTTTATTTATTATTAAATTTACCATTTAATTTACATCAAACATTTGTCAAACATTTACATAATACAAATTCTGATCCATGTAACATAATGTTTATTAGTTTATTGTTTGATGCTTTACAACAAACATTCTTTACAACAAATTTCTTTTTATATGTTTTAACCAATCGACGTTTTCGTGAAGAATTCTATAATACAATTACGAAAATCTTATCACGTTGTAGACAAACTTCTTCAAGAAAGAAACGAAAACATGAGAAACGTGTGCGTTCATTAAGTTTGAACATGTCGACAACAAATCCAGCACATACAAATGGTGAAAATCAAATGATATGTACACAAATTAGTCCAACTCTTGATAGTATTACATCGGATGTCGAATGTAATTCAACAATACCGATCCAACATCAGACAACTGCAATAATTAATGAAAATATAACAACAGTTGCACCGAGATTGATCATATTCAAAACTTGTTCGGATGTTTAAATTTTTTCAAAAATTTACTTATAGTTTATACCGGTGAATTGATGAAGTTTTGAAAAATCTTATTGCTGTCGCTTAAGAAATGTTATTAATTATTAATTTTAACTATATGAAAATATGTTTTTGTGATTAATATGTATTGGAAATTCTGTATCAAGTGAATTTTTTGACTTTGACTTTGTTTTATTATTGTCATTATGAATTGTGCGAGTGAAAACAGTTTTATCATATTTGATGTCAACGTATCAGATCTAATATCTGATCCTGTTGATTTTGATTTTTTCTTTTCTTCAGTGTTAGTTTATTTACAGAGATTACTTAATGAGAGTTTATGATATTGTGAGCAAAATTTTTCCGTTAATAAATGTCTTTTAAATATAAATATGCTTAAGTATATATAAATTCTTGAGGATTTAATTATTTGTCATCAAATATCCTTGATAATAAGACAAGTCTCCACTTTCTTTATAATTATGACAATGTCGAATAAGTTCATACCCTAAAATAAAACGATGATATAATACAAGATGTTATCAGGAAAAAGTACCCAAGAAAGAATTCCATGCAAAACTATAGAAGATATAAGAAAAACCTTCGAGTCTCAATAATTGCATGGCAACATGAAAGAATATTTTAAGAACAATTGCGTGTGATAAAGAAGCTAATTATCTAAAGTCACTCTGATGTGCTCTCCCTCTCTCTCTATATATATTTATATATGGAATTTAATGAAGAGATCTAATCACATCTTAAATAGGGACATTTTTCAAATTATACGCAGTTTTAACACAATGGTCAAATTTTACACGCTTTACTTGATCACATAAGGACAAAACTAAATATTAGAACGGTTTAGACAACTTCTGGAAGTAAAGCACCATAGTCATCAACCGAAAAAATTCATCGACAATAACCATTCCAATCGATTGTGTTCCGCCGGAAATTAATATTTTTAAGCATGATTTTAATCATGATGGAATCGAAATGAAGTTTCAGTATCCAGTAAGATCAAATATCTTATACCTTCGTTTCGCAAAAACAAAAGAATTTAATAAGAGCATTTGGTTTCCGATTTCTCATTTAAGAAAAGAAGATGATGATGTATTCCATTAAACATACATAAGTGTTTTTTTCTTTTTATAATATTTAATTGTCGATGAGAAACGCCTCGGCAAATTTATCATTTCTTCAATGAAAAAGACACGCATAAATAGAGTACAATCATATATATATATATATGAAGGTTATAAAGTGCCTTCTCGTACAAAATGATCTACGCACTGCAGAAATTTCATTCGTTTCATACGCACTTTCTAATATATACTTATGCGTTCAACATATATAATCAAGTTAGCATAACTCAATATTTTCCTCATCATTTAACATGCATCAAATCCTTATTCGTGACATAAGGATAATTAAAAAGAGTATAATTATCGTAAAAAGAATTGAAAAGATAATTTATACATAAATATGTGTACATAAACAGCATTATTCTCGTTTTTTTCTTTTTTAGTCAAACAATACATATAATTGACAGATTCATAAGTTTTATTTTTGTTACAAGCAGCTTCGGCGAGAGCTTAGAGTAAAAATTAACCATCGATAATACTCAAACTATTAATCATGAGTACTATAGTTCATGTCAAATCTCACTAGTGATTTTACTGACAGGTCAAATATATTTTTCTATTAGCTATTTTTTTTCCTTATCATATAGGTTTTTGCAGTATTGATCCAATCGTACTTGTACGAAAATAATTCGTATTTATAAAACAATTCGTTTATTCGATAATGTATTCAATAAACTTCAAGTTCTTCTATTAGTAGATTTCATCTCATTTGTAACAAATGCATGCTAAATGGGTTTATTTTATTCGTTATTTATAGCTATTGAAGCGTAAAGCAAACTTTTCTAGTATAATTATCGTTCAGAAAATCCTTGATGATGAGCAAATAGCACAGTAACTTATAATTGGAAGGATTTTACTCTTTAATACAAGTTTGAACATATCTATGCATGTCATTTGTTTAATTGCAAATGAACTAACTATCATGAATGGTACTTCATTTTGCAAGACTTGAAAATATTTATGAGTATATATGAGCATCGAATGACGTACGATTAATTCATATGAAGAAAATTTTCTCTTGAGTATTTTATACGACACAGTCATATGGTATAAAGTTAGTTCTCTGAAATAAGTGAAGTAATATGAAGAGATTTGTTTTGCGTCATTATAGTTTTCGATCAAATTATGAGCAATACTTTGTAGTCATCAATACTGGATTCGATGTTCGACTCTGCTATTCAGCAATTAGTACATGTCATTTGTATAAATGAACGACAGATGATATGTTGATCTACTGTATTAATCATGAAGAATGTAACCAAAAGGCATCAACAGTTCGATGAGAAAGACCTACTGCTACTAAGAGAAATTGACAGTGAAGTCAAAAACTATTCTTGTATACAAAATCACACAATCTAAATTATCTCTGCCATGAAAATATTAAATGACGATAAGAATTGTGACTGAAAAATCTGTTCATTAGATTATCTCTCTCGTATATCAACCATGTCTTGAAGTCTGAACACGGAAAGAAACATTTTTTTTATGGACAAAAAAAAATTGAATCTTTCTAATATTGAATTTACTGAGCGGACAGCTAGCTTAATATTTATTTCGTCAATAATCAATATTGTGCTTTGAATATTGAGATAGTTGTATTCTAACGAAATTTTAAATACATAGCTAGTCTTGTTATTGTTGAGAAAAAGGCAAGTGCAATGAAAATTGGAATACATGTGCCTAGGGTAGTAAAATTAAGTTTCATCTTTCAAGCATGAAATATTTTGACGTTTTGTTTCATTTAAATATTTCTAGAGATGTTTTCTAGTTGTAATTTAAGTTTTTCCTGCGGAAGCTGGAAATCCGTCTCGTCCATTATTACTTTAAATGCATGACTTTTTGAATACGCATTTGATTTTGTTTCGAGATGTATCAAGGTAGTAAACAACATTGATTTTGCTTAAGGAAGTATATTAAAAATGCAAAACACGCAGAATCCATAGTTTCAATTGTAAGTTTCATACGTATATAAGATGAATTCTTTTGTAATTACAGCGTAAATTTGTGAGAGCTCTTTAAAATATTCAAGTTTCGATCCTCTTAAAATTATACTTCAGAGAAAATGTCAGTTCTCCCAGACACCTTGACATCCTCTCGGAACACAAAAAACATGCCAACATGCAGAATAATTGCGCACAAATAATTTTTTTTAAACTCTGTGATGAGCTGTTATAGTGACGTGACCCATGTAATCTTGAGAAAACATTACGACATCGAATTATTATATCTTACTTGGATCTATGTAAGATTCTCGTCGCATTTTCTGGAAATATTTTGCCGATGAAATGTTCATGCATGAAGATCGATTTCATCATAGATGAATAAGAATAGAATGTCACAATAAACTATGTACTAGTGACCTCTATTACAAGATTTTGAAAACTATAGATTTAAACTTCTAATATTTCGTAGAGAAACAATTTTATTGATTGTGTGATTGATATTAATTAATTTTCCGATGATGAGCAGTATATGAATGGTTCAACGAATACTCAATGATCAATGATTAAAACGTGTTCGCTCGTTCTTGTATCGTATTCATTTTCAATTATATATCTCGAGTCTCATTCTATCATCAACAAAATATTATAAATAATATCATTAACCATGCCACGTGAAGATCGTGAACCAGATGAATTGTTTGAAATTCGAACAAATTTTTACACAGGCAACTATCAGCAGGCTATTAACGAGGCAACCAAATTAAAAGTTTGTTATTTTACGTAAGAAAGATTCAATGTCAACACATGATTATTTCAGGTTCCACAAAATTTACAAACTGAAAAAGATTTATTCATGTATCGTTCATATGTCGCTCAGAAAAAGTATGGTGTTGTACTAGATGAAATTCGTCCTTCATCATCTCAAGAAGAATTAATTGCCGTTCGATTATTAGCTGATTTCCTTGCAAATGACTCAAAACGGTAGAATTTTTGAAATTCGAAACCAGACTATAACATTTAGATATTCTCATTTAGTGATAACATTCTACGAGATCTTGATAATAAAATGGGTGGAAACGTTAAAAATTCATTTTGTTTACTTATGACTGCTTATATGTATTATCATAGTGAAGTAATTGATGATTGAATTATCGTTTGTTTTACTGAATTCATTGTATGTATTTAGAACTATGAAACAGCTCTGAAAGTTTTACATAATGCTGATTTATTGGAATGGTAATCATTCGAATATTACTTTTTATTAATACATGTATATATTGTTAATTTTAGTTGTGCATTAACAATTCAAGCTTTATTAAAAATGGATCGACTTGATCTAGCGAAGTATGTTGATGAATTTTATATTGATATTTCTTTTCAGAAATATAAAAATGTTCTTGTTCTATCTAGAAAAGAATTAAAACGAATGACAGATATGGATGAAGATTCTGTTTTAACTCAATTATCAACAGCATGGGTCAACATTGCAATAGTATGTTATAAAAATCATTTTTAATTTTCTCTTCTCGAATTATTTATTCATATGATTTATTAGGGTTCAGAAAAAATACAAGAAGCTTATTATATATTTCAAGAATTATCTGATAAACATACTGTTACACCACTTCTTTTAAATGGACAAGCTGTTTGTTATATAGCACAAGGAAAATATGAAGATGCTCAAACAGTACTTCAAGAAGCACTTGATCGAGTAAAATTCATATTCTTAGGATAGAAGATTACTTACTAATCGAACTCATATTTAACCCTATGAACAGACCACAACGACACACTAGTAGATAAATAACCTTTGTTATGCACGTCAAATACTTATATGAAAAACGCCAGAAATTGTTTTTTTTTAAAAACACTAAATATAGTTCAATCAGATTGAAATACATTACATACATGAGTATGTAAACGACTGAAAATATTAGTTCGATTGGTGAATCATAGCGAGTATTCTTCTTTGATTGATATGTCTTATGTTTGTAATTTTTAGGATAGCAACGATCCTCAAACATTAATTAATTTAATCGTACTTTCTCAAATGACAGCTAAACCAATCGAAGTTTCAAACCGTTATATATCTCAAATGAAAGATTCGCATGCGAATCATCCATATGTTCGAGATTTAGCTAATAAAGTATATATGCAATTTTTATCAAACTTAATACAATCATATTGATGTGTTTCAGGCCAGTGAACTCGATCGTCTCGTTCGTATTTATCAACCATCTGTAGCATCTTAATTTTAAAACGAGTATTTTTTATCAAGATCAAACAATTAAACAGACACTAGGGTTTATGCATTCTTTATCTTATATCTTATTTCAATCTGTTTTTTCTTTGTTCTTTTTTTTTTTCTTCATTGCCAAGTAAAATTCATTATCCATCTTATATGTTTCAACTGATTTAGTGAACTGTACTCAATTATGCGCTTAGAAAATCGATCGAAAAATATTTCCAAATAAATAAAGGATGTTCTCATTCCAAAGCAACTCATTTTTAGATATGTAACCAACAACTAGTGTCTAGTGTACGAAGAGATAGAGGTTGTATGAATGTTAACGTAAACAGTCAAGTACTGTCGATTGCCTAGGCATTCATATAGAGAAATTAACTCTAATCAAATATGTCTTCTTCTTTTTTTGTTTTTAATTCTAGAAGCATGTTTGTAAAATTTCGTTCCGCACCGATAAGTCCCTATCGTCAAGTATTACTACTATTCATGAACTAGTTTTATGTCAGTATATAGAAGTTGATGAGTTGATTCAAACATTTATTTCGATTTGTTAGTGATACAACAAATGATTATAAACTGTCGCATGAAAAAGTTCAAATTTTATCATGACGGAATTCATCGAATCGAACATATTAGTTATGGACGTGTTTAAATAAAATTCATTCATTCATGTATATCAACATTATAGGTGCGCCCATGTCTTGGAAAGTTCAATATCATCCGATAATGACGTTGTATGCAATTCTATAATCTGAATGTTACTTGTGTATGCTCATCTACTTACGATGCATTTAGAATACAATAGAAAATATTAAAAACAAGATTTTTGTATTCTTACGTTATTCAAATTGTATTTAGAAAAATTTTGATGAGTATTGAAGAAAAACTCTTATGCTTTATATTCTTAGTAACAACGAGATAAAAAAAAGTATAGACATACAGCTGCTGGTCTTTTCACCTATGTTAAAGTTTCTATCGTTTCGCATTGAACTACTATAATAATCAAAGTTATCATAAATAACATCGATTACATTCGTATTCTTCAAATTAGTCTATGAAAAGTAACGTTTCATACTAAAGTAGACTAACAACCAAGGGGGAAACATCTTTTTCGTCGTTTTTGTAGTAATGAACTTTTGGCGTAGATTCTGATTTTGTCCAAATTTTGTTGTACTTCTAACTACTCCTTTGTGTTGTTCGTCGATTCGTGGCAGATAAAACATTTTCACATCTGTTACTGAACTTTGTGGAATTATTTCCCGGGAGCCTCATTTTCACTGTTTTTTGTACAATTTTGAGAATTTCGCTTGGTTGCAATGGAGTTTTCTAAATTTTTTTCGTACTCCTAGCTACTCCTTGATGCTCTTCATGAATTCGGGAACAACTCAATATCCTCACAGTCACTTTGGAATTTTGCGAAGCTTTTTCAGTTCCAAAAGCTCATTTTGGCTGGGATTTCAGTTAATAAAATTTCATATCTAACCAATGAGTTTCTCTGCGTTTTTCTTGTACTCCTAGGGACTCCTTCAGGCCTTCTATTTGTTGATATTCTCCATTAGATTTTCCAAGCTTGCATTTATCTAGAAAACTATAAAGTCCAAAAACCATGATGTTTCCCCCTTGCTAACAACAGTGATTTAATTTAGAACAATATATGAATCATACTATGTATTGATAAATAAACGAGTGTATTCATCCAACGACAGGTTATGCATTAGAATGTTTCTTGTAGAAATATTTCTTTGTTCTAATAATACGTTACGCATCAAACGAATACATACGATTTTTAATTATCTACGGTTCTAGTTGAAATTAATCATGTGCTTTGCTTCTTTTTTTTTTCTAGATCAAATGACTATTACAGCAATAGGTTTTGAAGGTAGTGCAAATAAAATTGGTATTGGCATTGTTCGTGATGGAAAAGTTCTTTCTAATCCTCGTCGTACATATATAACACCGCCTGGCGAAGGTTTTCGACCGAATCTAACGGCTAAACATCATCAATCAGTTATATTAGATTTACTTGATATAGCATTAAAAGAAGCCAATTTAGAATCACTTGCTGATGTTGATGTTTTCTGTTTTACAAAAGGTCCTGGCATGGGTGCACCATTGATTGTTGTTGCAACAGTCGTTCGAACACTTGCTCAACTTTATGAAAAACCGATCGTTGGCGTTAATCATTGTATTGGACATATTGAAATGGGTCGTTTAATAACAAGTGCACGAAATCCAGTTGTGCTTTATGTTAGTGGTGGTAATACACAAGTTATCGCTTATTCTGAACATCGTTATCGTATATTCGGTGAAACGATTGACATAGCTGTTGGCAATTGTCTCGATCGGTTTGCACGTTTATTGAAATTATCTAATGATCCAAGTCCAGGCCATAATATTGAACAGTTAGCTAAACAAGGTCAAAATTATATACAATTACCGTATACAGTTAAAGGTATGGATGTATCCTTTTCTGGCATATTAAGTCATATAAAATCAATTATTGTTGGACATAAACAAGCAAGAAGACAAGGCAATGAATCGAAGAAACATTCATATTCAAACGAAGATCTTTGTTTTTCATTACAAGAAACATTATTTGCCATGCTTGTTGAAATAACTGAACGTGCATTAGCACATGTTGGTTCTAATCAAGTACTCATCGTCGGTGGTGTCGGTTGTAATGTACGTTTACAAGAAATGATGGGTGCTATGTGTAAAGAACGACAAGCAACTGTATGTGCTATTGATGAACGTTATTGTATTGATAATGGTGCTATGATTGCTCAAGCTGGCTATGAAATGTTCAATGCAGATAAAACTCGAATGGGAATGACATTAGAAGAAACAAGTTGTTCACAACGATTTCGAACCGATGCAACATTTGTTAATTGGAGAGAAGATCAATGAAAAATTGAATTTTCTTATGCATAACTATTGTTTTGATTGAATCCTATGGATTGATTTGAAAACGTTTGTTTGTTTTTTTTTAAAGATCTCAAATTTATTTAAGATGAAATACATTTTAAAAATGAAGAAATATATTTTGTTTGTTTCGTTTTTCAGATGAACTATCATTCAAGTTGATTGATAAACAAGCGAACTATCTGATGAATTTAGATCGGATATGTTGAGGAAGAAGTCATGTTTTTTTACGAGAATTGAAAAAAAAACATGTAGAATAAGTCGCGATGATATTGAACTACAATAGAATATAGAGTCAGGTGGAGACAAGAAGTAATGCATCACTACCTTTTTTGATATGCCAACATTTTGAACGGTGATAATAATTGTTAGACTAAGTTTTAGTAGATAGTTTTGTATTTCATTTTGTTTCAAAACATCAACGGATATATTATTCTGGTTAATAATGAGATTCATTCATACGCGTGTCCTAGCTGTTTTCTAGTTGATCGTGATTTAGTGAAATAATTATACACTGACTTGTGTATAATTGAAAATATCACTCATTGTTTATAATTAGTCATAATAAAGAAGCTTACTGTCTATAGGAGTCTGAGTAAGACAAAAATAGAATTTTAAAATCTTCTTACTTTTAAACGTTTTCGATGAACTTTGCCGAATATTTTTATATTCATACGTTCATCTAGAATTTGAAATTCGAATTCTACCGATACAGATAGTCTACAATATTGAGATTATCCGACAAGTTTAATTAAACTAATTTTTGCAGTTCAAAGTTTTACAGAGAATCTAATATATTTCAATCGATAAAATATCCGATTGAAATATATTGTACAGTTAGTTTTCAACTATTTATTAATGAGATGACCACTCGTCTTCTTTAAGTTCATAGTTTCGATTTTCTCCAATGTCAATGAATCATCATCGTAGTCTTGATGCACATTTACATTCGACAAGTTTCAATTCAGACTCTTGTTGTCGTTACAGTAACTAATTAGTACGATGCGGAAGTTTACTTTGTTTTTTTCTTTCGTCGTGTATGTATCGATGAAGAAAAATCTAGAAAACTAATTAAAACTTAATTTATCTAATCCAGTTGAACTAAACATCTACGCATGAAATGAATTCGACGGACGTATTTAAGGCCCCCCCCCCTCCAAAAAAAGTCAATTTTCGGGAAAATTCCGAAACTGAGATAGATGCACCAGAAGATAGCCCGTTCTTCGCTCTTTCAGAATTGATATAGGTTTTTAGCCCAAATCTCTTTTTTTAAACTCTTCTCAAAAAAATTGTATTTTTTTCAAAAATCTCGAAATATCGAAAAAATTGGTCGAAAAAATCTTTTTCGTTTTTTCTCAGTTTGCACTTTCAAAAAAGCGCATCCAAAATTTCTCAGTCCAGCTCCATAGGATGTATTAAGTTTTTTTTTGTTTGAAAGAGCATGTCAAGATGCAGGGCACTGAAGAGCCCTTTTTTTGAAAAACCGTTCTTTATGACTATATAAAAAAGGAACTCTATTCCAACCCCCCCCCCCTTTTTTTTCGCGATTTTTGAAGTCATTGAAATTGTGATTTCTGTTTTCCGCTAAAAAAGTAAGAATTTAAAAAAAAGGAACTCTGCAGTGCCCTCCATGTGCACATGCTCTTTCTAACAAAAAAAAATTAAAGATATATCATGAACCTGGACAGAGAAATTTGGGTTGCCAAATTCGCTATTTTTGACCCTTGTCAGGTCCGTATCTCAGCCAAAAATCATGATAGAAGGTTGAAAATTTAACCATAACCTGTTCATACCAAGCCTAACATATCCTGTAAGTTTTACACAATTCGAACGTTCCTGGGCCAAGATCGATTTTGGACGGGGGGGGGGGGCTTAATGATTTACATGCTATCAATATTAGATGTCTGCGGATCGTGAAGTAATTAACATTCGATTTTCACACCTGGAGATCGGTAACACATGAGAGAAACTTGTTGATCAGTATTTTTCTAACAGAAGAAATCATATGTCATCATAAAATGAAGTTCATAAATGATATAGTTTAATTGTATTCTATCATACATAGATTTAGTATGATAATATGAAAATAATAGATTATATGTTATGAATTCTAAGATAAAGAAAAGAAATAAAGACACAACATGTCCACAGCGGAGCTTCGTTATGCAAATCAATTCGAAATAATTCGTAGTGAAGAAAAAGATCGTTATATGATAAGTCAATTATCGCAACAATTAGATGAACTTTACACTAAATTATTTAGTTTAAATAATTTTCACATCTATCAACCATATTTACATCGTTTGAGTGAATGTTTATATTATCTAACAACAACATTATCAAATCGACAAACAATCGGTGAAGAATATGTTTGTTTAATACAGTATGATCCATTTACTAAACGAATTCCATCGATGATGCGTCGTTTATTTATGATTGTCTTTCGAATATTTGGCAATACCATATCCAAGTATATTCTTACATCATTGATCATTCGTCCTATGGCTGAAGAATTTTTTCATCCAAAATTATCACAAGAAACAATTGAACTTATTTCACATTTTCTATTGACATTTATTGAACGAACACATAAAATAGTTTTTTATTTAACGGGATACTATTATAATATTAGTAAAATCATGACACATATAAGATATCTTATTTATACGAAATCAACATCGGAAAGTTTACTAATACAAACAAAATTTAATCGTACTATGAAATTACTCAGTCTATGTCTTTGTATTAAACATATTGTTGAATGTTATACATCGTTCAAACAAGTTGCATTATCGATAAGTCAGCATCGTCGTCAATTAGATTTATTGGCCGAAGAAGAAAAACAAAAGCAAACAAAAATTATATCCGAACATTCAACATCTTCGATAGAACATGTTCAATGTCCATTATGCTATGAGCAAGCCATATCGAATGTTGCACTTGTACCAGAATGTGGTCACGTTTTTTGTTGGCCATGTATACATACATGGGTTGCTGAAAATCAAACATGTCCATTGTGTAAAACAAATACTATGCAGTCTCGTATTGTTCATTTGATTAATTATTGATTATTGTCATTTGTTTTTTTAATTCTTAAAAGAAATTCATTAAATTATAATTTCATTTTTATTTTGAGAAAACAAAAAATGATACAGAAAAAGAAAAAAAAAATCTTAATCAAAAGACAAGAATGTTAAGTTGAGTAAATCATAATACAAAGATGTTTATATGAATAATGAACAACTTCTTCGTATTTTGATCTATCATTGGTAATTGTTAGAATCATCATATCTATCATTAATTATGTATTACCTTGTTTTTGTAATTTTGATTCAAAACAATGTAATGAAATTGATTTCTCTTCTAATATAATCAAATTCAATCAACAAAAGTCATCAATCGAAATTTCTGTAGACTATAATCAATTGATTGGTTCTAGTTGAAATTTATATATAACACAAATGTTGATTGACTCATTTTTACTAGCGATTCAATTAAAAATTTGAAAATCATAATCTTCTACATTTCGTATAATACATGAGAGTAAATATGGCAATATTCTTTCGAGAAAAAGAGTTTCTAACAAACATTATTAATAAATCATTATAAACTACTAACGTATACCGAGACTATCATCTTTCATCATGAACATACGTATATAAACAGTGTTAAGAGGTATAGTAAACATCTAGAACTTGAATTTAAAGTTCAGCCCAAAACGGTCACATTCGAGTTCCGTGAGTGACAAGAAAAATAAAGAACTCGGACTGTTTCAAATATTCATGTAATTGATCGAGCAATTTTTCAACAAGAATGTTACAGATTAAGAACATACATGAAAGTTTATCTAGAGTTTCGCGTCTTCTTGATTGCGGACATTTTTTCTTAATTGAAGGAAAAAAATGTCCGCAATGTAGAAACAGGGGGGGGGGGAGAGACAAAAATAGTCGCAGAATGGAAAATGTCCGCAAAGCAGAATCAGGGTGGAGGGAGAGAAGAAAGTGTCCGCATTATCGAAAAAAATGAAATTGAAATTTTAACATGATTCATGACGACAGCTCTATTAAACAGTATCAACTGTTTCAAACTAGCCTAATATTATTCGTGACATACCATTTAGAATGAATGAGCCAGGTCATTTTATAAGCCTGTATTCTATCTATGAGCTTGCATCAGATATGTCCAGGAATCAGAAGAATCTAGTATGTTTCGAGTTAAGCAAGGAGAGGCTCAACAACGAACAGCAAGCCCCAGAAGAGTCAAGTCAGTGAGAAATGATAACATATTAATTCAAGCCAAGGAAGAATATTGAAATGGTTTCTTGGATCTCAGTGGTTATCAAAAGAGATTGCGACCAACTTTTTATCGGTGCATCAAGTTATTCGATACCACTAACAAAGATGATCTTGATTATGATCCTACCAAAAGTTAAATGTTCAAATATTTGTCATAACTGGTTTTCCTGTATTTTTTTCATCTAATAAATCTTGCCTTGTTTCCATAATGCGGACACTTTCCATTCTACGACTATTTTTGTCTCTCCCCCCCCCCTGTTTCTACATTGCGGACATTTTTTCTTCGCATCAGGATGTAGCCCTAGAGTTTACATCAAACTTTCATTAGTTCGAAACATCATTAACTTTGACTTTTGTTAGAGTCTGTTGTCTTATCAGATTTTTCCATAATTTAGTTTAAAAAAATATACATCGATCTACTAAATTTTATTTTCCAGCTCGAACGAATTCTATTCGGTGTGTTCTCATATTGTAATTTGAAATCTAAGAAACAAGATCAAAATTTTAAGATGAACAATAAATTTGTATCGAAATCCATGACGGAATATGGAAGATAAACATTACGTTCGACTTCGAGCAATATTTGATAAATAGAAATTTCTACAATTGAATCGTACGTTGATTACTATGACCGGATTGTAAATTAGTTCCAACAAGTTTCTTATATTTTAATTTTCGATTTTACACGCATTAACCGAATCGCTTTTATTAAAAAAAACATGTCAAAAGAAAGATTGTGACTAATGATGTAGACAGACTTCTTACAAAAAAAAAAAAATAGTAAATTAATTATAATTTTAGACTTTTGAAAAATTGCTATATGTTATTAAAACAGATTGTTCATTTTAGTAAATACACGATTCATTTTTACAATCGACTACAAACTATGTCTACATTTACGTCACGTACAAATGTTGTTACAGGAAATAATGAATGGGTTTTTGCTGATGATGATAATTTCGATTATCAACAAGAATTAGCTCGTTCAGCATTTGCCGATATGCTTCATGATCATGAACGTAATGTACAATATGAAAAAGCAATTATTAAAACTATACAAGATCTTGCTAAATCGTTGAAACAAATTCATGTACTTGACATAGGTACAGGTACAGGCCTTCTTTCCATGATGGCAGCAAGAGTACTTAATCAAACGAATGATACAACATGTTCATTACGTATAACTGCATGTGAAGTCTTTAAACCGATGGCTCACATTGCTCAAAAATGTATTGAAAAAAATGGTCTCTCCAATCGTATACATATTATCGATAAACGCTCAACTGAACTCGATTTAGATAAAGATTTACAAGGTGATAGAATTAATGTGATCGTTGCTGAAGTATTTGATACGGAATTAATTGGCGAAGGTGCACTACGAACATTTTCCGAAGCATGTAAACATTTAACTATCGATAGTGAAAATCTACATATAATACCTGCACGTGCTACTATTTATATTCAATTAGTTGAATCATCGTTACTTCAAGAATTTCATACAATAAAAAATATTTCCACTCAAAACATTCGACGAATAAATATTCCAGATGATTGTCGAAATTTAGCTGGAAATACAATATTTGATTTAAATGTAAATGAATTTAAAGATCATATTCGTCCATTGTCAAAGCCAATACCAGTATTTCATTTTAACTTCAAACATATTAATGAAGCAAATAATTATACGGAAGAATGTATAATTGAAAATATTCGATGTGATTATGATGGAAAAATTGATGCATTCATAATGTGGTGGAATTTAGATATGGATGAACAAGGTGACATTCAATTAGGTACTGTACCTTCATGGTGTTATGATGATCAAGTAAAAGCTGAAAACATACAATGGAGAGAACATTGGATACATGGAATTTATTACCCACGAGAACCGAAGATTGTCAAAGCAAATGATCAGGTATCATAGATGACAATCTAATCTAATCTAATCGATGTGGATTGTGAGCACTAGTTGATGTTTTGACTGTGATAGACGAAACATGGTTCAAAAGTCTCGAATTAGTTGTTTGTTCATAGAGAGAGTTATAAATTTTTATTCTATATCAAAACGAGGAGAATGTTGAAAAATTGAAAAGGTCAAGTTAAAAATATTTCAACTTTAATCATGTATTATAATAAAAATAAAACTTACTATCTTCGATGAGAGTGGAGAACGAGGCGGCGGCAAGGGTATTGTTCAACTCTGGGTTTTGACTATACTAGAGTGTAGGAAACAAATATCGTGAGAATATCAGTTCGAAGGACATCTATCATACCAACATAACACCTTCTCTTGATTGAATATAGATTTTGTTTTGTACTAATTCGACCAGTGCACATATGTATAGTTTCCTGACCTTTCATAGGTAAGCTTAATTTTCTGAGAGCGTTTTTATTTCTATACTTGACTATCGATTTCTCATATTAACATGATTCATCGATTGGATACTTTTCCGTTGATCTATAATAAAAACTATTTTTTCTTTCTAAACATATATTAGGTATCTTTATATTGTTTTCATGATGAATACAGTCTTTATTTTGATGTTGGCACATGTCCATTTCCGACTCAATCGTTTACTCCAGCTATTCTTAGCCGATCAGCTATGGCTGCATTGAATTGTGAAATGCGTCGTAATAAATTTATTCAAGTTCTAGAAAAGTCTTTCGGCAATTCATTGATCAACCGTTGTTTATACGTCGGTGATGGTCTACTACTTCCATTACTAGTACTTGAAATGTATCCAAACATAGAACTAATCATCTTGCAATCATCGAACATTCATCTAAGTCATTGTCTAGAAGCCATTATTTCGAATTCGTCAACAAACATGAACTATAAAATTATTTCATCATTAGATAAAGAACAAATAGATTTACAAACGATTGATACAATTTTATCGGAACCATTTTTTACGAAATCAATTCTACCATGGGATAATCTTCATTTTTATTATCTTATACAAAAGTATCGTTCAAATTTTCGTTCAAACATTGAATTATTTCCACGAAAGGCTCGCATACGTTGTATAGCATTAGAATTTCATAATTTACATAAGATACGTTCACCAGTTCAAAAATGTTGTCAATTAGATTTAACACCGTTTGATGAACAAATTATGGCAGCATCAAATCATGTTGATGAAACCGTCGAACCACAATCATTATTTGAATATACATCTAAGAAACCGACACTTTCAAAAATTACCGATCTTATTGAAATTGATTTCGGGAAAAATTACGAGAATACAATTGAAAAACGTGACTTAGAAATATTATTTAAGGAAAATGGTATTTGTAATGGTATTGCATTTTGGATTGACTATGAATTAAATAACGATATTTGGTTAACAACTGGTATTGAGAATGAAAATGATTCATGGGCGTATTATTCAAAACAAGGTGTTCATCTACTACCAAAACCTATACATGTAGAATCAGGAATGAAATTACAAATTAGTACAGGTTTTAATTTTCAACAAGGACAATTTCTTTTTGATATTATTTATTAACAAAACATGAAAGATACACATTTTCAGATGTCAACAGTTTTTTGCTGAAATACGTTTACAGTCATTTATGAAATAAAACTCTTGTCCTTTCTGTTACAATGTATCATGACTATTTCGATCTTGACCTTTCAAGGTTTCTAGAATATTATCCGTTGGACACTATCAGTCCACAATCTATGATTTTATTTCTTAATATTAAGTCAAGAAGTTTTTTTCTTTTACAGACATAGCATTCTATTTTCTGTGAATAAATTTGCATATTTTATCCATTCGTCTTAAGGCCCCCCCCCCGCACAGAAAAAGTTGATTTTCGGCAAAAACATGAAAATTGAGATAACAACATGAGGTGATAGCCGATGTTCTGCTCTTTCAGAATCACTATAGTTTTTTTTCCAAAGACAAATTTTCGACCGAAATTTTTAGTGATCTTTGAAAGGTCCTCTATGTGAAAGACGATTTTTTTAAAAATTAGGTCTTTGAACTCTGATTACTGATTAATTAATTAAGTGGTCAGCGTATGCAGAATTAAAAGTTACACTGGACAAGTTCGGTCAGTTTCCTCAAAAACCGCGTGAAAATTGCAGAAAATTTAAAAAAACAGCAAAAACTTTCCGTAAAAATGTTTTTATGTTTTTCCATTTTCCATCCTAGTTATTTTGCTTCAACTATGTTTTCTCGACAATTTTTTTTTACCATTCGGTAGAGCGTGCAAAGACGCAGGGCGCCTCGTGCTTCGATTTTTGAAAAAGCTTTTTTTATGCCCGAAAAAGATCGCCTACAAAATTCACTTGCAGTTTTTTGGCCTTTTTTCAAGGACTTTGAATTGTGGAAACTTTTTTGGCTTACAGAATGGATTTTTTTAAAATCAAAGCACGAGATGTCCTGCATCTTTGCATGCTCTATCGAATGGTAAAAAGAAATTTGGCGAAAAAACATACATGAAGGTAAAATAACTAGGATGGAAAATGGGCCATTTTTAATCAGTGTTCACTATATAACTTCTTTAAACTTGCATATTTCTGGCTGAAATTTTTATCGTAGGCTAGTCGCTCCAGTCCTAACATATCCGCAAAATTTCAGCCGATTTGGACTTTCTTTGACGAAAATTGACTTTTGAGGGGGGGGGGGACTTAATTGTCTGAATTCATCTTAAGAACACTAAAAAAAAACTATACTGTTTACTTTTTGCACGAACTGCTCACATATGTATTCAAGATGGGTCGCTGTAATCGTAATTGTTAGTCACGTGTCTTTACTTTTCTTTGATGAAAATAATCGTTTCATAAAAGTACGGCACAATGTAGTTTTCATCGATTTGCCACGCAAATGTAATTTCTTACCAAGTGATTTTTATACTTGAACAAGTGAGTTTTTCGATATCACAGTGTATTCAGTTGTTTGGAATATTTTTCGAACAGCATGAAACGCTCAAAAACAATCTGGAGTCACCAGAACTAGTACAATGGACTGTTCTTACATTGAACTGTAACACATTTAATTATGTGTTAAATAAGAAACTAACTGTCAATCTAACATTTGAATATTGTCTCGTGTTAGTTGAATACATCTGTTCTTTTTTTAATTATTGATTCATAGTTCTAGTCGTAGAGGATAAATCTGTATCATTTAAAGGACCAGGGACGGTTTCTGGTCGAATCGGCCCAATGAGAAAGCAAGGGTAGTTTGAGCTGAAAATTTCAGCAATTGTAGAAGTTATCATTAGTAGTCAGTCCTGCAAGTTTTAGCTTGATCGGTTGAACTTTTACTTCACTTTGATACTTCACCAAATAGTCCCACTTCGTAATTATCAAGATGAAAGAATTATTGGATTTCAAAGCGCATACACATGACAAGATATCCAGTTTCTACATCATTCGACAGAGAATTCGATTCTGAACAAAACTTTATATAAACTTTTGCAGAAACATCAAAAATTAATTTCAGGAAGTTAAAATTACCGTCAGTCCATTGTAATGTATAGGCTATCCTGTAATCTTGTGTACCCTTGTTCTCTACTATTTCATGAAGACCCAGAACGAATATTTTACCATAGATAGAGAATTTCAAAACCTACAAAATGACACTAAAATGTCCTAGGAAAACGTCTGCCCTCTACTAGTTTTGGTTCAAATAATGTGTCAGCTAGCTAAAAATCAGTGAAAATCTTTAAGAAATTATCTGTAATTAGCCATTTTCATTATCAAGATTTTCTTCTCGGACAAAATAAGTGTGATATTTGAAATCAGAACAAAAACCTACGTCGAATAACATATATTTTAACCAAAACAAATTTTTCACCAAAACTACCCTGTACTCCCGCTCAGATGCAATT
>OENT01000363.1:0-48467 GCA_900239685.1 Rotaria macrura | reverse complement strand
AGAATCGAATTCTCTGTCGAATGATGTAGAAACTGGATATCTTGTCATGTGTATGCGCTTTGAAATCCAATAATTCTTTCATCTTGATAATTACGAAGTGGGACTATTTGGTGAAGTATCAAAGTGAAGTAAAAGTTCAACCGATCAAGCTAAAACTTGCAGGACTGACTACTAATGATAACTTCTACAATTGCTGAAATTTTCAGCTCAAACTACCCTTGCTTTCTCATTGGGCCGATTCGACCAGAAACCGTCCCTCGTCCTTTCTAGATTGGCAAGATATTTTTTCTAACTAGTTTTATTTAAAAATGAACATAGATTCTTCAGTGTTGCTATGTTCACCGGTTCATAATATACATTCAAGTTAGAAACTTGTTCTGATTGAAATTTTCAAATTGAACGTGATAAGATAGATTAATCCGTCAGGTTTTTTTGTCATTTCTTTGACACTGATCCATCATTCATATTTGGCAACATTCATTGTGTCGTACACATTGAATCATATTAGAAAAGCATCACTCTTCGCAACACCAGTTTCCATTATCACGTTATTGTCAAGGTAAACATTCGTATCCCTCCTGTTGCTTTCTGTTGTTACTCCCGATGTCTTATAGTGTCACCCTCGTGTCAACCCGTACTCTCATCGTCAGTTCTTTTCTTTTGCATCTAGCAACCCATTTGCTCAATGTGTATACATCAATTCATTCTCATACTTTTATACACATGCATTCACATCTACCTGAGCCAAGAACATGGACAAACAAAAGAGAAAATTTGACGCCGTATGTGCGCTTTCAGTTAGTCTATCGGCCATCGCTTCGGGAGGCATCTGACAGGATGATAGTAGTCGTCTGTTTGTTCGTTCGTTCGTTACTTATGCACTTTCTCATCATCCAATTCACTCTCTCGTTCGCTCGTCCATATAGTACAACGGACGGACGAAACATATGCATTAAATTTTGGTATATATATATATATATATATGCATAAATGTATATGTACGCGAGAGTATGCTTATGCTTATAGTCTAAAGAACGAAGAGGCATGTTTTTTTGCTTTACGCCGTACCTCCTCCTATGGCGAAGTAGTTTTTGTGGTAGCAGTAACAATCTGTGAGATGAGCGAACGAACGAAAAGGGTAACAGCGAGCACATTCACTCAGCAACCAAGAGTAGCAATCATGACCTTTACTTCTTCAAAGAATAGCAAATGAATATCTTCATACATAATATATGTGGATTCATACAAAGTAGGCTAGTGAATGATCATGATACACATGAACAACGACGTTACTTAATATTTCGTTATAGTCGATCTTAAACAATAGTGGTCGCAATTTACGAATCTTTTCTTTATGAAGTGTTCTTTTTTGCATTACAAATGTTGCAAATAATAGAATTAGAAAATTATACTACTATTCAATTTTGAACATCAGAAATCAAGTATCGAAAGAAAAAAACAGACAACAGAAATAGAAAACATTCATACAAGCCACTGATAAGATTGAGAAAAAGAAAAGTTTGTTTCACTTCATCCTAGCGGTAAGCCACATATTATCCACGATAGTAAATAATATAGAAATCGAGAGGAAAGCAAGAGAACGGTCAAATTAGAGAAGGTGTCACGGTGTGATAGTGTTTATTTTCTGCTTATTTTTTTTTACACTGTATTGTCACTATTCGTTCTAGTATATGTTCGGTCAGATATACTCGATTGGTTTGTAAGACAAAACAACAGTGCGCAAAAACAACTACTAAATAGTAATACTCTTCTATTTTCTATTCTTGTGTCGTACTATTCGTTAATTTATTTCTTAATTTCTTGTTTTCAATATTATCCAAACAATCAACATCTCTCTCTCTCTCTCTAGTCTTCTGTAATACGAAGAGAAAATTTACCGATCAAAGTCAGCGCCATCAAACTTAGTGATCATGTTCAATTAAGTAGTAGACACAACATGGCTAGCTTATTAAGTTGTCAGTATCATCATGATGATCAGATAATTGGCATGACTACTTGTCTTAACTTCGGCGATGTCTGCAACTGATGCACACATATGTGAATGCTTGCATACACATGTATAATATTCTCTAAATTCAAAAATGCAGAACAGGCAAGAAATCAACGACTTCACTCTTCGTCGATGCAAACTGTGATGGGTGTCGGGCGGCGATGTGAAAGCGCATTGCAGCCGAACCTTGGTTGACACTAAATATGCTCGTTTTGTATTACATACGGCGAGGCAAAAAAATAGAAAGAGCGAGCCTACTGCTAAGGTATGCATTCTTTTGCTTGTTTGAAATCATGTTAAAACATGTTTCTTAAGACATAGACGTATAAACATATGAATCGGTTAGCATTTTTCAAAAGATACTATCTGCCTGTCGAACCATATGTTCCACAAATGTTCCGCTAGAGAATAAATTTAGTCGAAATGATTTAAAATAAATGGTCTTATACTTCGACATTTTTTTTTCTGTAGTTTCATATATAAAAGAGTGATTCCAACAGAATAGACTCTTCTGCTGCTGCATTTGCCTTATCGTTTAGTCTGCCTGCACCAGCTCGACGCACATATACACACACATGCTTCTATTCTTTTTTCTCCTTCTTCGACAAGGCAGACAGCAAAAGCATACACGCGGCACACACATACATAAGCACAGTCATCATATCGGAAAAGAGAGAGAGAGAGAGGAAGAAGGCAACTGCGTCGACGGTCAACTCTATTTCGCTTTGGTCACATCGGTATATTGTATTTCGAACATTCTAGATTATTTAGACAACTAAATACATTTCGACAATATGATGATGGACACGACCGTCGATACTGACGGTACGGCGTTCATTTGTCCTGAATGTAGCTTCAATGGAAAAAGCTTACCAGAATTAATTAGTCATTTAAATGATGCACATAGTGAAGGTTTGTTCATCAGTTGCTTTTTTTTGGTGAAGAAAACTACAACAGTGTTTTGTTTGGGGTGTTTCAGAAACTGCAAGTAGAAGTGAAGCACCACCGAAAAATGTTTCATCAACATCACATCAACCTGAGAAACGATCAAGACGTAAGCCAGCTTTTAGTCATCAGGTAATTGTTTTTCTTTTTTTTGCATTTTTAATTTTCATGCATTTTTACTTTCATAACAAATACAGATTGTTTCTGCTCAAGTGCCCCGACAATTGCCAACATTATTCAACCAACAAATGCCATCGAATAGTGAAACAGGTTTTCTTTTGATTTCCTGACTTCATTAGTATAGTAGAACATACTTAATTTGTTTTCATTTTCATAAGATTCAAAGCAAACTTTCAATCATATTTCTACATCAGATAAAAATGGAACAAGATTTCCAGCAACTATAACAGATGATTCATCAGTACCTATCATAAGCGATGAAAATACAAATATAAATTTTACTTCAAAGGATTCATCGAATTCGATTACTGTTGCTAAACGAAATCCAAATGTACTTCATTCTATTCTTAGTCAGCAACGACCAATCGCACCGAAAAATGGATCACCAACAGCAGCAAAAAGTAAGTAAAATAAACAAGACATTAAATTCATTGACATAGTAGTAATAATAAGCAAAGCATTGTCTTGTTAATTTCTCTTTTCTTTTAGTCACACCAATATCGTCGCCATCATTGTTACAGGTATTAAATTCTGCACCACCTCCTGATAATTCATTTTATTCACCAACCAATTCTGGTATACACCCATATAAAAAGAACTTTCAATGTAAAATGTGTCGTTTAACTTATAAAGTAAATTTTAGATTTTTCTCAAACGTATATTTCTCTTGAATAGTACTCTTATTTTTTATTCATGTAGAATTTTCATGATTGTACAGCTCATATACGTAAAAAACATGAAATCAGTCACGAACAAGCTGGTCGTTACGTTGATAAACTTGATGCAGATATACCATTGCCACCATCAGCAACAGGAAACTATAAATTTCGTATTAAAGTCAAATCATTACCACCACAACAAACAAATTCAATATCAGACACAAAACGAACATCACTAACACCATTAATCAATGATGAATCACGAAAAATTTTACAATGTAAATATTGTTCATTTACGAGTTACTGGTCGAACGACATAATAAAACATCAACGTATTGTACATCCCAGTGCTCCATCACATATCTTACAACAAGACTATTTCCAACAAGATAACAGTATTGATCAGAGTGATGACGATGAAAGTGGTTTAGCAGCACTTTTAATTGATCCCGTACGAGCTTTTGGTGAAGTTATTGATCAAATTGATCATAACAATGGAAATGATTATGACGAAATGGAAAGTCAAGATGAACAAATGATGACAGAGCATGATATTGATGATGATGAAGAGGATGCGTAAGAATCATATTTTCAATCGTTACAATTTCATTTGCTATTCGTTGATTTTTCAGTCTTTGGAAATATCAACAAGAAATTAATGATTTATCAGAAACAGATACAATGACAACAGCTCACAATAATAGAACTCATTCAAATCATTTATTTAGTAAAAGTTTTAAAAAATTTCGCTGTCCACATTGTGAACATTCGTAAGTGAATGATGATTTGATAGATTTTCTATTGTTTAAATATTCACCTCACTTCTAGTTCACCAACATTAACAAAACTCAAACTTCATGTTGCAACACATATTAATATCAAACCATTTATGTGTTCCATATGTGGATGGAGAGCAAATCTTCGTTGGTATATTCAGGTATTTTGACATTATGTGTCTACATAAATATGACAATTATAAATCATGTATAAAATCTTCATTCAATTTCTTCGTATGGTTTCGCGAGTTTCATATGGCTGAAATCAAGTTGCGAATCATTGTTGAATGTAGTCTTGTTTTATTAGAAGCATGCGAGCTGTTGAAATCTTAGATATCCATCAAAGATTTGCTAGAAATGATTTTTTTCCCTACATGTCGATCATAATATTCGTATTTAAATCTATTCGCGTGTGTTAATAATAATGAATAAGATAATTATAATGAGAAGGACAGTACTCTTTTCAAAGTAGAATTAATACTAATTAGACAATCATGAAGAATTCCTCATTGGAATTCTTATTTTCGTATCAAGAAAATCATGTTCCGTATAATCTCTTGAGATTCTTTCGATAGTTTTTCATAGATTTCTGACAGATCGATACTATCATCTTGTTCTACGTAACTGAAAACCTGTGCATACGAGTCTTTGAAACCATGCACGAGCATTGCAATTCTTCCTTCATACTAATCCGAAAAATGCAGCGATCAATAGAGAACTTGAGTAAAGTTTCGTTCATGTATGCTACGAATTCTTTAGAAAAAATTTTCTCAGTAAAAATGAAATCTAAAACAAGGTTTCATTAGGAAAAATTAACATTCGTAAGAAAAACCTAAAAAGATTTATTCATTTTCATCGCTTAGACAAGTATATATCAGTCTCGAATGAAATATAATGAGTGTTTTATAGCATAATAATGTTTTTTTTCGAAGGACCATTTAAGTAAATAAACAGAATTTGATATTGACGTTTTAAAAATTAAAAAAAGCCGTATATACGCATAGGAAGTAAAAACTTCAAGAATCTATTATATCAAAACACTAATTGGAAATTGGCATTGTTTTTAATTATTTTTACAGATCTTTTCATAGTTTCTAATCACAATTATATTCTTATATCATATGTACGACACATATCCCACTTTTAACGTCTTCATAGCCTTGTACTGTTTTACGTGTAATTTACATCAATTAGTGTCAAGATGCGATACAAAATCCATGTTGTCTATTTGAAAGCATATTCAATAGTCGTTTTGTGTTTTTTTTTGTACATGTAACATGTATCGAATCTATGATTCTTATTTACTCTACTTATGAAAACAATTTCCAGTAAACGATTTAAATTCAACAAGAGCAATACTCTTGAATATCTGCTATTGAGAATCGCGCGATAAGAATTAAATAGACTTGAACAGATCCAAGTTTAGAATTTGCTAATAAAATACTATCGTGTTCTAAAAATGGGATAGCAAAGTTTTTTTCGGTAAAAAATAATATATATATATGGAAATGAAAATTTCGTTTATCAGACGACGAGATCATAGTTATATTATCACTTGAAATTCTACGAATATCTCTAGAAAAGCATGGCGAAATCTGCCGGCCATATCAGAATTATTGAACATGAATGTAGGGAAAATTTTCCATTCGAAACGATAGAATTCTATTTTCTTAATGAAAAATGAAGTTGTATGAAATCTAACATGCTAAAATATATTCAATCGTAGATTACATTTTTAGGGAAGATATTTTCATTGTTTTTTCATACCTGTATTAGTGTCATGCAAAAAAACGTCATCCAAATATACATTATGATATTTTACAATTATCTCCGGAGGAAGCTGAACAAACCATAAGTGCTTATATGAAAGAACGCGGTCTTGAATCAAAACTCAATATAAATGGTCAAGATTCTAAACGTCATTATCAATGTTCAATATGTCAATTTCGTTCGAATCATCCGAAGTTTATCGAACAACATATTAATGCAAATCATTCAAATAAATCATATTCAAAAATAATTTCGAATAAAAAACCACCACCACCACCACAACAGCCACAGCAGCAGCAGCGTTTCCATCATCATCAACAACAACGACCAATCCAAATAAATAAAACTAACGGCCATCATACCGTACAACAAAGTCCTACGAATGAACGCGACGAGAAGCTCTATTCGAAATTTTTGATTCAACCACCAACGAAATCAAATTATACGAAATCGAACGGTGATTATCATGATGAGCAAAATAAATCACAAACATTGTATAATCGTTCAAGTTTAATTCAAGCCGATGGTACAGTTCTACTACCTGATCCATCACAAATTGTTTATACAAATTTTTCTTCACATCCTAATTTTAATCCAAATCGTTTATTTTATTGTGCATTATGTTTTCGTGGTTATCGCTGGCGTTATGATGTTAAACGTCATCATAAAACATTACATGAAGCACCTGAAGATGAAGCTGCATTAGGTTTGTCTATGAGTCCTAAATCAGTAAAACGTCGTAATAAAGAATTCAATCGAAATTTTCGTTATTTGGAGTATGTACCACAAGTAGATGGTCTCATATCAGCATCTATGTCAAGTGTAAATAATCAATTAATGTTTAAACAAGAAAATGGTACCGATGGAGATCGTTTAATATTAGTAGCGACAACCGACGATGACGAAGATGATGATGATGATGATGATGATGATGATAGAAATGGTAATGGTAATGATGGTGGTAGTGGCGGTAGTACGGGCGATGGTGAACTTCAACAAAATCAAGATAATGAAATTAAATTAAGTATTGCCGATGCACGTACAGTTGATGTAACTGAAGATGAAGCAGCGGCTTTGTTAATGATTGAACCATTAAAATCAGATAATAGTTCAATTATTCTTAATGATCATCCTGATGAGTCTGTTATTGTATTCGAAGAGGATCGTCATGATTCAAGCGAAGTCAGAGATCGAACATCATTATTATCGAATGAAACATCGAAACAATCGACACGTACACCAACTGGTTTCAAACCGTATCGTTGTCCGTATTGTTTTTATCGAACGAATTGGCGAACCGATTCTGTACGTCATATACGCGCACGACATAAGGTTGAACCGAGCCATGATGGTTATGATGAAATGACACACGGAGAAGCTGAACGTACATACGATGAATATGAACGTACATTTGGTTTTGTTGTATCGAAAAAAGTTTTAGGACGCTTCACTGATTTTCGTCATATTGAATGGAAAGATTTACAAAAATCTATATGGGAAAAAATTAAAGATAAACAAGGTTATGATCAAATTATATATGATCGTCTTCGACCAGATAGTTATTCTGAAACAACACAACATCGTTCGGATCTTTCACCAGAATTAACAATGACACCAGTAAATCCTAAGAAAACAACATTAAAAACAAAACGCATGTTTACTTGTATGGATTGTGCTTTTCGTTCTCAGAAAATTATCGAATTAGATAAACATATTTGTGCACAAATAGAAAAAGTAAATTTTCTTAATACAATAGTCTTTTATTTTCTATCTCTTTTGTTTTTCTTTCTCTAGCATCAACAAACAAAACCTCATGGAAAATTTCTTGTTTCACTCTATCAATGTAAAAAATGCTCCTATCGAACAATTCATAATAATTATGCACGAAAGCATACTTATTTACATCGATTGAAAACTAATAAAACAAAATATTTTTATTACTGTTCATTTTGTGGTTATAATCATCAACAACGAAGTAGAATAATTGTACATATTGCCAAGCATCATTCTACGAGAAATACAGTGTCAACGACCATTCCTTGTCATGTATGTATCACTACTAGAAATTGTTTGCCTTTTCTAGGTAAAGATAATTTGTCGAAGAATCAACTGTTAAAATAGAAAATAAATTATCAAGACATTGGTCTTATTTTTTGTATTTATGAAAATAGACTTGAATAGGTAGAAATAGTACGTTGATTTTGGTCATGTACAAAAGGAAAATTTCTATGTTATAGTTCCATGTACAATCAATCTACGTTCATAGTCGCTGTTGTAAATACGTAGGTTTCCCATCGTTTTCCTAAGCACACATTTCTACATTAGTCTAGTGTTATTTTGTTACGAAAGTTGAGTGATTAGATTCTCATTGTAGTTGTACGCTCATTAAAAAAAATCATTTGTGCTTTCTGCATATTCAAATGATAATCCATGCTCATCGTTTACTATTTCTTTATTTTGTCATCTCTTGTTTAAAATCAGTTCCTGTTCGATCATATTCACATGAATGAATAAGTCGACGAGTCACACAAATGATCATATAGAAGCGAAAGAAGTTTTGTCTTCTATATAATTTGACTAGATGACTAAACACCGGAATAATTCGTCAATGATAAAAAAATAAATGCGAAAACTTCGGACTTATGTCCGAGAGTTATGTGTACTTCAAAAAGTGAATGAGACAAATCAGTCATCCTAGAATGTGTGCACGGATGAAGTATCTTGGTAAACCTTTTTGGGAAACTGCAACACTACTCTTCAACTAAGACATATCTAGGCAATTTAGTTTCGGGATGCAGTTTCTGTTTATTTCGAGACCTTTTTGCAGGCGATGTTCTTTTAGAAAGCTGCGATTTGGTTCAAAACTAATACCAGATTCGGAATCAGCGTTAAAAACTGAGTCGATTTATATACGTTGTGGATAATTCTGAGAAAAAAAGCTTTTTTTGAAAAAATCCCTGTACCACCCCTCAGGGATTGTTCGATGGAAAATGACAATTTTTTCGATAACTCAGCCATTTCTTGCCGGATCCTTCTCATCTTCGAACTCGACCGAGATATTCATCAGACAACTCTGTGCACAAAATTTCCGTTCAATCGAATGTATTTGTAAAGAGTTATCGTGTTAACGGCCGGCCGGACACACTGACCGATTCTAGAGTGTACTCACAAAGAAATATTCTAATTCGAGTGAAGATTATTTTTCGTTTGTTTCCCTGACAACCGTTAACGGTTACCGATCTACAAATAGTTGCAATTAACTTATCATAGATACTGACTTGCATAAAATTGTATTTATGAACGTATAATTTCAGTTTAATGAATAGATTAACATCATCGATTCAGTTTTCGTATGTGCACAATGTCACCGATGTTCATTGAAATATTGACAAAGGAAACGTGTATGTTTTCAGCAGATTAGTGGTATTGCGAAACTACGAACAAAACGTCTGTTCGCAATCTAAGATTAAAAATATTTTCTTGTTAATTTAATAGATCACTGATTACACTCTATTTAATAACAGTCCTATTAGAATTGAATGACTTTAGACAATAAGTTCAGTTCTCAACATCTGAATTTCGTTTTAATTATGACCAGTGTTTTATTTGAAAACTTCAGTATTATATATCATTTATACGATTCTAAAATTTCTATTTTATCTGTCAAATAATTTTTCATACATTCTCAATTGAAATTATTAGAGTTCTCAAACGTATGTGAGATCTATTGAAGTAACATCAACTATATTTATTCGTGCTTTCCTCTCTCATATTTTAAAATTATTGTGAATGATTCAGTTTCTTAGGTAAAAGAAAAATTTTCTTCTCTATAATTTTGTTTAGTACAATAAAAATGCAGATTTTTCAATTAAACAAATTAATTTACGTCGTTCATTTATTGATCGTCAACTAAGTAGTGATAAAGGAGTACAAGCTCAAGTTTTTTATTGTCTACATTGTCCAAATGTATCAATATCGATCTTGGAGTATGAACATCATTTATCGTGTCATCAGGAAAATGTACAAAATTTGTACAAGTGTAAACATTGTTCATTTTCATCGAATTCTTTAATATATACAGTAAGTTAAAAAGAATTTTGTTTGTATCCATTGGTTTTCCATTATACTAATTTTTAAATTAGCGTCAACATAATATATTACATTCCAAAACAAGTCGATTGTTGTCGTCGTATGTCGATACTAAAAATTTGCAACATCTTCGTAAGTCTTTCAATATGTTGTTTATCTACATGTGGAATCTTTGACAATTAAACAGTAATAATGAATAGAGATTAGAAAGTTTTTATTTTGTCTTCGATTCTCTTTACAACGGAGATTCATTTTTAATCAGTTTCAAGAATTCACCGTAGTAAAGCTCGATTCCCTTGAATGACGAATATCCTATTTTCTCAGTAGTTGTCATAGTCTATTTCTTCTTTTGTTCACGTTAAATATTAATATTTGTTTAGCTGTGTCAACGATATTTCAAGAAACTCTTGGTAAAAATCATCGTTATAATTGTCCATTCTGTAAAAAATTTTCTTCAAGTACATCATCCATAATTCTTGATCATATTAAAGTATGTTGTATTCAAATATTTGACTTTTGTATATTATACGAGCATATATCTAGATCAATCATGCTGGGAACAGTAGTAATCAATTTGATGATAGTTTATTAATCGGCTCGGATACGGCTAAAGAAATACTTGAATTACGAGGTAAGACAATAGTTTACTCAATAAAAATTCTTTGTCTAGTCAATATTTACAACAATATTTTTATGTTTAGTAAAATTATCTAATAGTTCACAGATGGATACAACTTAATAATAATTCTCTAAGAGAATATTTCGTCGGAATCATGTTCATTTAAGAACGAGATAAACAAAATATAATAAACTTAATTATTTTGTCTGTATTAAGTCAGATGCGTTTTTTTTTGTTCTATGCCTTGTCGTCTCTATTAAACTGCAACAATGTATCGATCTTTGTTGATGCAGTTACTGAATTCTGATTGTCTTTTGGTTTATTTCCATAGTGTGATGTTCTCTTCGTGTGAAATTTTGTTCTTTATCTTGTTTTCTTCTTTTTGTTGTTGTTGTTGTTGTTATTGTTGTTTGTCATAAACGAAGGTTTGCCACCTATTGCATTGAACATACCATTGTGCTCGTATGTGCACTTTGCGTTGAAAAGCTAAAACTAAGGGAAATCATTTATGGTTTAAAAATAGTATGTTTCTGTAACGTGATCATTTTGTCTCTCCTATCTATATTTTTGTTGCCTTTTTCTATCTAAATGTCAAAACACATACATCTTATTCTCACTTATGTACTATATATTCTTTCTCGTATCCGCATCTGGCTTAGATCATGGAACATACTAGCAAGAGAAACAAAAGTACATCAACAAGACTCAAAATAGAAAATAAAGATATGGAAGTCTACTTAGAATTCGAATTCTAGTTCTAATCAAAAATGTAAATAATTACAATTAAACAAAAACATCATGTATTGAATCAATATTAATTCGAGACGTTATTCTAATACTATTGTATATAAAGAATGTATCAGTAATCAATAAGAATTCTTACTTTAAATGATAGATATCGATGTACAAACAAATGACTTATTGTGAAACATCAAGTATGACTTATATTTTAGAAAATATTAATCAATGATAAGTATTTGTATTTCAGAAGGATTTCGAATAGTTTCTATTTAGAAGTTTCAATTTATGTTTTCTACTTGTTAATGATGCGTTAAGAAGAAAAGCTACGTTTTTCATTTTCTTTTCCTTGAAAAGGCATAAACCTAATATACTTCGATAACATATATGGATTATCTCAATTTGTAAACGCAAACATCGATTGGTTTAGTCGAAAATCGACAGTCTTTCGATAAATTTACCTATGCAATATAGAACAATTACATGACATACACTCTCTCATATGTAGATAAAAGATCTAGTGTAAAATTACTTCAAATTTTGATTCACTCTATAGTGTTCACGAATATGAATTCATTTCAAATATAATATCTCAATCATATGAGTAAATAAATGTGAAAACTTCGAACTTACGTCCGAGAGTTATGTGTACTTCAAAAAGTGAATGAGACAAATCAGTCATTCTAGAATGTGTGCACGGAAGAAGTATCTTGGTAAACCTTTTTGGGAAACTCCAAGACTACTGATCATATCAGACATATCTATGCAATTTAGTTTCTAGATGCAGTTTTTGTGCATTTGAGACCTTTTTAAGGCGATGTTCTTTTAGAAAGCTGCGACTTGGTTCAAAACTAATATCAGATTCGGAATCAGCGTTAAAAACTGAGTCGATTTATATACGTTGTGGATAATTCTGAGAAAAAAAGGTTTTTGAAAAAATCCCTGTACCACCCCTCAGGAATGGTTTGGTCAATATTAATATCTATTGACATCGGGTTTTTACCTTTCGATAGTCCTTTTAAATAGCTACAGAACCAGGTATTTGGGAAACCGCAACACTACTCTTCAACTAAGACATATCTAGGCAATTTAGTTTCGGGATGCAGTTTCTGTTTATTTCGAGACTTTTTTGCAGGCGATGTTCTTTTAGAAAGCTGCGACTTGGTTCAAAACTAATATCAGATTCGGAATCAGCGTTAAAAACTGAGTCGATTTATATACGTTGTGGATAATTCTGAGAAAAAAAGCTTTTTTTGAAAAAATCCCTGTACCACCCCTCAGGGATTGTTCGATGGAAAATGACAATTTTTTCGATAACTCAGCCATTTCTTGCCGGATCCTTCTCATCTTCGAACTCGACCGAGATATTCATCAGACAATTCTGTGCACAAAATTTCCGTTCAATCGAATGTATTTGTAAAGAGTTATCGTGTTAACGGCCGGCCGGACACACTGACCGATTCTAGAGTGTACTCTCTTTTTGAGTACACAAAAACCCATGTATTACACATCTATGTTGATATTTATTTTACTATATTTCATTCGAGAGATTTCCAACTATCGATGAAAAGTTCGTAGAATAAAGTAAGATCAGATGTTTTGATATTTACTAGGGCGATATTTTTGTCAATGATCGATATAAACATGATCATCATTTTGAGATGTTTTGAAAATGAATCAAAAATACAAGAAAATAATAGAGAAATCATCGACCAAATGATAATGTTTAGCAAAATAAAAACTATTATTTTCATAGAACGTTTAAAATCTTTTAAAAGTTAACGATTCGTTTTAATGTCATTATTGTGTTACATAAGTGTTGATAACTGAGACAATCCACTTATAGGTTTTGTTTAAAGTAAGAAAATATTTCTCAATTATAGTTGACTTGAAACAGTTCTATTGAGTAAATTCTTGCTTTTTTTCATATGAAAATATGTTTATTTATGGTTACTAGAAATTATATTTGTGAGAGATATGAGAATATTTTAATTATGATTTTCTAATGTATCTGAAAGCCACCCACAAGTTGATAAATATTTCGAAAAGAATTATTATTTAAAAAGAAATTGTCGTAGTTATTGTTTCAACAACTAAGTGTCATATTCATTTGTCGATAAATTAGCAATCATCATAACTGGACGAGAAAGATTTCTTTGAAGATCAAAAAATATATTGACCATTGATATGTTTATCGTTGATAAATATGAAAGATTTCTTTTTCCGAAGTTCTTTTGCTGCGATAGCATATTTTTGTTGATCCATATGTTGTCCTCGAATAACAATGTAAAGAATGAGCGTCCATAGACCTTCAAGTGCATTGCAAACAACAAAAAACCACGATAAAATACCACCAGCTGTAGAACCAAACGTTAACAAGAATGGACCTAGAAACCAACAAACACCTTGTGTGATACTCGAACAAATTAAAACTAAAACACATATTTTCGTTCGATTATAGGACTGATGAGGTGAAGTGGCATTGGATACATGATCGATCATTCGTTTGAGAACGAGAAGAAGTACGAGAATATTAATCGAAAGAAAAATACAAGCGGGTATTAGTAAAAAATAACGGATAGCAGATTGTTCGAACCAACAAATACGATTTGAATATAAATAAATGATACGAAACGAAGAATTCGAATTGAAACCGATAGCAAATGCAACAGCCATAATTGAAATAATAAACGAAATACTTAACAAGATATAAAGTGTTTTCAATGTGTTTGGTGGAAACATACGAATAAACCGAATATAATTCATGCAAGCAATACTAGATTTTGTACAGAACATAAAAATGATAAAGAAATAGACGAACAACATGAGAATTGTGGTAGCAGTAGAACATTGATGTTTGTCGAACAGTTGATTTTTTCTATGAACACTTAAAACAAGTGCCACATAGAAAATAAAGAGAACGGTAGTACTTGCCGAAGAAATCAATGGAATTAGATTTGTTACTTTAATTTTTACGTTTGAGTTCATGATATAAATAATAATGCTGTGAATTATCACTGCTAGGAAGCACAATATAGACACACATTGAAACACAAGTGAAAGTATATCTTCAAGCTTGAGGTTAGATTCAACACTAGATCTTGGTAGCCAGAGAAGAGCAAAAGAACTTAAATGATTACAATTACATTCGTACCGATCAAATGTATGGTTATGTATTGGTTTTGTACAACCTGCATCATTCCATAAGGCATTTTTCATATCATAATATCCGCACCTAATAGCATCAATAGAAATATCGGTTATATTTGTATCGGGTAGTATCTGAAAATATAATGAAATATGCACCTGTCTCATATCATCGGTATTATAGCTGGGATTAGCAATGACTATTGATGAAATAACTATACCATTATTCGTTACATTCAATTGACGAAAATCTTTTGGATTAGCAATTAATAATATATTTTGTCGTCTCATCCTAGATAGAGTAGTATTATCAAAAATAGCTGCTACTGTAATGTTCGTGCTCAGTATCGTAGCCATATTAGGTTTATTCACAATACTACCATTACTTCCTTCTTTAAGCCAAGCACCAACAATATTATTACTGTTTTCATTCATTGCTATTGACATTATAAATGATGTCGCAGCAGAAATAGCAATTGATCTATCCAGACATCCGACTCTTGAATCGATTATATCCGGTGACAAATATTCATTCGAACTCAACAAAGAATCAGAATGCACAATTGATGCATAGTAAACTGTCAGCATGTATGCCAAGTGAGTCGAGTTTTGGCAACTATCATTTCGTCTAATGATATCCGTTGATTTATTCTAAAACATTTAGAACAATAGAAAAGTACTGCACAAGTTTTCATGCCATACTTGAGCTTCGACAATGAACAGACATTCATTATACACGGGTACATTAGTTGAGTCATTGCAAATACTCGAATAATACGTCAAGTTTAGTGTTGACAATGAATTTACAGTTGTTGTTGTTGTTGTTGTTGAAAGCATAGTTGTTGTTGTTGTTGTTGTTGAAAGCATAGTTGTTCTTATTGTTGTTGTTGTTGTTGTTGTTGAAAGCATAGTTGTTCTTATTGTTGTTGTTGAAAGCATAGTTGTTCTTATTGTTGTTGTTGAAAGCATAGTTGTTCTTATTGTTGTTGAAAGCATAGCTGTTGTTGTTGTTGTTGTTGTTGAAAGCATAGTTGTTCTTGTTGTTGTTATTATTGTGCTTAGATCGTGCACGCTCTGTTGCACAATCTGTGAAACACTAATCGGAACTTAAAATAAACAAGATAAGAAATCAATAACATTAACTTCAATAGAGATAGAATCTATGGTTGATTTCTTCAATAAAATCCTTAATCACACTCAATAATAAAGTAATTAAGTATTGGTTAGACTTTCGATCACACATTCTTGACTATGTGCGAATCATGACAATTCTTTTCAATGTACATCTAGAAATCAATACACTCATTGACTATATGTCAATTGTGTTGTATTGAATAGATCTATGATTATTCTTCTAATTAGAATCTCTATATTGATTGAAAAGATGTTAACAAAATGACAATCATATGATATTTTGTTTTCTACCTTAAGCAGTTACGTGTCAATTAGATATTGAAAACATATTCATGAATGAATGTGTTCGTGTGGCAGCTCATGTAGAAACTCTATAGCAAAGAATAAATACTGACAGAAATGAAATTTTTGATTCAATATTTGCAAGTTTAGTCATGCATTGATACACTTTTGGCAACATTCATTTTTAAGAGTCGCTTTTCAAAATTTCTTGATGTCTATAGAATGAATTGAAAGCCTTGTTAGAAATGTTGTTCATACATAATAGTAATTATATGATAATTTACGAATTTTGTAATTATAGATGATTCAAAAGAAAATTCTTGTAGCAATTACGAAACATTTCGCATAACATCATCACAAGACTGATTCAAAAAGATTTTTCACTCATGATAATGAAGAACTTTTTGACACAATTTATTTGGTTAATCTTTTTGAAGAAATAATTTTGCATTCAAAAATATAATAAAGATCGATTCAAATTTGATTTCTTGAAGGAGACTTCTCGATAACAACAGTTCTTTCTGACAATGTAACATATCTATTATTTGTTTCTATTCTATTTTGGATATCATTACATAAATTAATTAAAATTAGCTGAATCGACGTGGAAATACAAAATAAAACCTTGCCTAGAAAAAACTTTCTATGCCTCCAATCTCTGTTCTATAAGATATTAAAGATAAAAATTAAAAGAATTGTCATAGAATTATATTCGGACGAAGTTGAAAAATGATTAATTCAATTCATTTCTTACTTTTAATAAAATTACAATCTTCTTGTTTTAAGATTTATAGTTAGATTTACAACGTATGATTAGTTCTTATAATTTTCAATCGATATCAACTCTCATACAAAAAATTAGATCCACTCTTAATATAACACTTCTCTTGTACATATAGATTTTTATATCAGTTTGATGGATGTATGTGATATTTTTTTCCTGTTTACGAATATTTCTTCATACTTTGTAAATATTGTTTATCAGTAGCACATGAATGAATCAGAATCGTGTAAAAGAAATGATCACTGATTAGTGATTCATTGCTTGACATCATCAAAAATAGTACTGGTTATATTTAGTTACTTATAGATGATGAAAACGTTTAATGAACGATGCTTTCTGTTAAACAATAGTATTTATCATTTTCGAAATGAAGATGAGATTTCAACGGAAAACGAAGAAAATGATTACATAGATGTTGATATAAATATAGAAGTAGACAACAATCACAGACGAGTGTCATAAAATTGATTTTGTAGGAAAAGATAGTTCTGAACTTAATTATTAAAATAATTCTAAGACATGAAAGATGTAAATCGTTTCTATTCGCATAGACTGCTATCATCTAGCTGATATATATATACATCAATAGTAAAAGATAATTTTGTGCTGTTCTCTATCGAGAACACATATTCAATAATGAAAATAACGATTGTTTATTGAAGAAATAGTAAATGCTGAAATCATTTCTAAATCTAAATTCAACGCCCAATGACTATCGAATAATATAGTTGTGACAAGTTTAACTAAACATTTTGAGTCTTGAAGATGACTATGATGGTTATATATAGTCTATTGAAGCTCAACTGGCGTATATAAATAACTGTTAGTTAAATACTAGGAACATTAGAAATTATTTCAGTTAGAAAAAAGAACCAGTGATACTATCTATATTGATTAAGATATTTTAATATATTTACTTTCTGTCGTTTCAGTATCATCGCTGAGTGAAGTAGCCGTATATATAAGAGCAAATGTAGTCAAATGGTTACAATGACATTCATACCGGTTATACAGAGAATTGTAAATCGGCACAGTACATCCTGTTTCATCCCAATCTAACGTAGCCATATTATAATACGAACATGTTAAATTACCAATCGTTGTACTATTCATTAAACTGTCATACTCAAAGCTTTTAGTAAAATACAATGAAATTTTCATGCGATCTGAAGACGATCTGTGTCGTCGTATTTTGACGGTAATTATTGATGAAACAATTTTTCTGTTCGTTATATTCATGATTCGATGAAAATATGTAGGTTGATCAATGATGAACATACTGAGATGCGAAACATCAGTTAATGAATCTGGACTAATGACAGCTGCAGCCGAAATATTTGTATTAACAATACTTTCTAGAATAGAATAGCGAATAAATTCACCACCGACATTGGATTGAAATGAAATGCCAAGAATAATATCCTTGTCATTTTGATTTGGTAAGATAGCCATTAGAAATAAGTCAGTTCTATTTATGATAACGGTAGAATTAAATTGACCGACCAAATTATCTATTTCATGAATCGTCAATGCTCGTTTTGATGAAAGTGAACACTTTTGTTGGATTACAAATGAAAGATCATTCATGAGAGAATTAACGACTTGAATCGTATGAATATTGTTCTGATGATGATGACATGTACGAATTACTTCGTTCTATAATGATCAGATGAATAAATATTTTCATAATTTTATTTTTCATGAAATATCTTCATACTTCGTTGTGTACAGATGAGCTATTTGAGATTTTCATGACTTCGCTCGCAATCGTATTCTTACAAGATGTCGAAATAAATAAAGATGAAGTGCTCATTTTTGAATACGGTAGTTTTCCTTCTGCTTTCTGTGTAACGATTGAAGTATTCGTAAACAATGGAATTTTATTTGCAACATCTGAAAAATGATAGATAACATAGTTGTTGAAAGTATACTCATGTTATACCATTAGTAATTGAATTTAAATATAGATTAGTATCGATCATTAATATACGATTGTTGCTTTCGATTACAGATGAATTTGCAATAAATAGATTTGTCCGATAATGATCTAAGAACAAAGAAAATCATTTTCATTCTTTTTCATAAAAACATAGAACTTTGAGCTAATCCTAATTGAGTGCATTCATTTGTGTTTAAAACGATTGACACGCAATATATGGTAACTGTTTTTCTTCATCAACTTCAATTTACTAGATACACGTGTGGTTAATCATTTCGATTCATTCATATTTTAATTTAAAGAAAAACCAAGAAGAACTCGTCTGTTAACGATATTCAAATTAAGTGATTACATAAATGTGCTCATAAGAGAACGAAGAGTAATTTCCAAAAGCAAAAAGAAAAATGCTATGTGCAATTTCACGAAGTTCTGAAATGGAAAGCTAATAAAAATGATTTTTCATCAATTCATTGTATTATTTGAGGTTGATTGAAATTACTTAATTATTTTGAAAAAAATAACATTTATTCAGCAACGAATTATTTCGAGAATTTTTACAAAATGTATTTGATATCTTTGTACTAGACTAAATTCTTCCTTCCTCACTAGTTGTTGTGCCAATAAATGAATTATTACCCTCGAATGATTGAATAAGCTATAAAAAGTATCGAATATCCCTTCACTTTTTTTTTCCAGAATGTTTAATCAGCTTATTAATCATCGAGACCTATAGATTTTATCCCTGAGTAACGTTGCGAGTGTATGATTCATTTGCTAGGCTAACGTTATTGCATAAAGTAAAATAATTTGCATCTATTGAGTGTTTGTTTTCGTACCTAACATAGCATCATAGCTAATGATTAATTATATTTTTGCTAAAACATCCAATAAAAAATATATAAATGTGCCGTTAAAAGTAGAGTCCTGCGGGACAAACTTTCGATTGTCCCGAATCCCGTTTGTCCCGTCCCGTAAAATTTCGAATAGTCCCGAATCCCGTTTGTCCCGTCCCGAAGTTTTTTCGAGTTGTCCCGTAAAATCCCGTTTGTCCCGTTGACAAAAAGTGTTTAGATGCCGTATCGTTCCTCCGACGAAAACAAGACACCTTTTCTATACAATCAATTGGAAAATAGAGTAGTAAGAACTTGATCAATATGAAAAGAGATCGAGAAATGTAAGACTAAAGTTAAGTTTTTTTTAATAAAAATAGAAACTGGTACTTTCAAGTAGAAATCTGAATTAATAATCAGGGTGTGTCCATATGTGTGTGACTGAAGTTTGGATAGATCGAAAATCTACACCCACACCGCTTGTTGTGCTCAAATAAATGTGCAAATGTAAATATTTGAGAAAAAAAATACACTCCTGTTTACATAGCAAATTAGCTCTTAATATAAATTATCAAGAACATTTGGATCCTGTCATTATTAGATTAGTAAAACCGAGCTTATTGTGATAGATTTTATTCAAAGTTTAAAAGTTCATTTAAAGTAATCTATCTCTATAACAATACCCCATATATCAGATAAATATGTACTTTTTTATGTCTATAATTGTTCTATGATTGTTTGAAATTTATTTTTTTATTATTTAAATTATTATAATAGTAGCTATCAACTGCAAGTTTTAGAAGATTATTCTCTTTTCATTAAACTCGAGTATTTTTCATGTCAATTCATTTTCGCATCGATAAGTTTTTGTATCACACAATTAACGTTAATTAATTTTCGTTTCGAATAACTTTTGTATCGAGTAACTTTTACATGGACTAATTTTCGTATCGATCAATTTTCGTATCGACTAATTTTAGTATTGATCAATTATGGTATCCACCAATTAATGTCGCTCAATTCAGATAGACCAGAAAAACACATACGTTTAGATATACTTATAATTAATAAGTTTTTGTTAATTCAGCGCCCTCCCCTCTTCCTCAAAATTTCAAGTTTTCGTCAGAAAAATGAAAAAAATGCATTTTCGAGCTCTTTTGAGTGTGTAGATTATACATTGATACGACTTCCAGATTTTTTTCTCCTAAAATATCGATTTTATAATAAAAGTGCCAAATGCCTAACAGGTTTAGATATAGGGATTTTAGAATTCGGGACATTGTTTTTTTCGAATAGTCCCGAATCCCGTTTGTCCCGTCCCGAATTTTTTTGATTAGTCCCGTTCCCGTTTGTCCCGTCCCGAAATATTATCGGGACAGTCCCGTTTGTCCCGCGGGACAGGATAAGCGGGATTTTTCGGGATTCGGGACTGTCCCGCAGGACTCTAGTTAAAAGTTCACTTACGTTCATCTTCATCAACTTTTACATCTATCAGCGTAAGGGATACCAAAATGTAGTCTCATATCAAGGAAAACAGAGGAATCTCGTGTAGTGCGTTCATAGACATTCTGTCTCAAATCAGCTATTACCTAAAGAGGACAAATTTAAGTTCTGTCAACACTACATTCAAATGTAGAAGATTCGTATAATTCACACTTTGTTTTTAAATGTTCTTCTCCGTACTTCAAACGACTATGCTTCATTAAAACAACAATCATCCTAAAAATATTTCGTCCTTCTCTTACATGATCTATACATTCTATATGTATGATCACTACATAGTTCCCGATTCTATACTCTAGTCATCGAAAATGAATAGAGACAAAATGAAGTATTTTCTAAACAAGTTTATGGATACTTTTAAAATTACTTGGAATAAGAAAATAAATACAAGCTTGATTTTCATTTCAGCATTCAAATAATTTATTCTTCCTACAGATAATCATAATAATGTTTTTTTACCATTCAGAAATTCGTCGGAATTCTCGGCAGCATGATGACATTGCACGAAATCATGATAGTCGTTTTCGATCAACTTCGTTGCAATTCTATTCTTCATTGATGTACAACGATAGTATGAATTCTCAGAAGTTCTTTCGTTTGCTTGTACAGATAATTTATAATAAACCAAAATTAGAAATATAATCCAAACTTGATTTGTAGAATTTTTCATTGTCGAGAAACGAAACATAGAACAGTCGAAGGATACTTTCGATTCGAATGTAGACTACTACTTCAAATTATTGTAAAATACGTAATAGATTTTAAAACTGTGATAAAAAATCCTGAGATCATGCGCCGATAAATGTTATTCTCTTTGAGAAAGAGTAACTAATATCGATTAAGAAAAGATAAATAGATCGTTTTTCTTCAGAAGTCTGTCTCAAATGAAGGTTAAAGAAAGAAGTAACAGGTTTTTTATTTAATAAAATTCAATATTTTCTTGTAGTAATCGTATTTTAAATGAATCATCGTCATTCTTACCATTAATATTTTAAGATTTTCATTTTTGTCAATAGATCAATCATGAGTTTTGTAATATTCATAATTCAACGAAATCCTTTTATCCTAAGAAAAATTGTAGTCAATATCTTTTGATTTAAAGGCGATTATAAGTTTCATGTCAGGTTTTGACGAAAAAGCGGGACATGTGTTTATTGAGAGCGGAAGAGTTCCTCTGTCCGGTGGTATACATATATATTATTGAGTTCTGTTGTACGCACCGATGATATCGATCGATGACGCCACATTCGCTGCCTTTCATTATGCACTACAGCGAATGTGATAGTAATTTTCTATGTCATCGGTGCACAACAGACTTTGATAATATATACACCACCGGATAGAGGAAGTCTTCCTCCATAAACACCTCTATATATCCCGCCTTTTGGCGAAAACTTTATAATCGCCTTTAGCGATTTTCGTATACTAATGAAGATGTTTACTTCTGTGTTTTATATTCACTTGAATTAGAAAAAAATGTAAATTTACCCACAATCTAAACACATCTGTTCACTCGTGAGAAAAAAATAGCAATGGAAATCGTTGATTTTCCTAAGTATTCTCATAAGTTAATATGATTCGTTCTAGTATTCTTTAGTAGTTAGTATACTGGTAATTATTTCAACTCTCGACCCTTCTGCTGTTTTAATAAGTTTATCTTCTAGTTAAGGATTGAAATTCGTTTAAACAAAAAGAGATTTTAAATACATTTCAGAGGCTTTATCGAACGATCATTGCTTTCTCTTGCAGACATGGCAAAAAAGATAATTTTTCATCGTCTCAAATTCTTTGTTCGTTTCATGTCACTGTTTTAAAGCAGACATTATCTTTATTGGATGATATTATAGTTAGCATATCTGTGATATGCATTGTGCAAACTAAATCCTTTGTTTCTTCTTTGCTCTCTGTATTTCAACTTGGCAATCACTGCCGAAACAAAAGAAATGTTTACGATTTCGAAAGTTTGTACGACTATTTCACAATGAACCACTGATGGGATAAATGTTTGTTATCCATTTGGTGACAGTTTATCACTTACAGAACATAGGTATATCTTCACCCAGGCAATGCTCTTCAACGCATAAAATGTTGAAGATAAATTTTTCATACAGCTTTCAAGAGCATGTAAAGGTGTTAAGGAACGAAGAGGTAGCAATAGTTACATTTTAACAGAGTTCTGTATATTACGTGCAAATAAAGGATAAACTTGAGAATATTCGTTTAATGTACCGAACAGGATCCATAAAAGTATCATATTTTTTTTTGAAAGGTTTTACCTTTGCTCGAACGAGCTAAGAATTTGTCAATAGAATATCTATTTCACATAACTATATCAATCAAATAGGAAAAAGTGAATCATCTCTCGTGAGATTGCATTTTACATGAAAGTTGTTTGAAGCATGATTTTTACAGATGTCTAAAACATTTTTAGTTGTTTGTTCATTAGAAATCATATAAAAAACCATCACAGTAATTTTTTTGTGTACTCAAAAAGTGAGTACACTCTAGAATCGGTCAGTGTGTCCGGCCGGCCGTTAACACGATAACTCTTTACAAATACATTCGATTGAACGGAAATTTTGTGCACAGAATTGTCTGATGAATATCTCGGTCGAGTTCGAAGATGAGAAGGATCCGGCAAGAAATGTCTGAGTTATCGAAAAAATTGTCATTTTCCATCGAACAATCCCTGAGGGGTGGTACAGGGATTTTTTCAAAAAAACCTTTTTTTCTCAGAATTATCCACAACGTATATAAATCGACTCAGTTTTTAACGCTGATTCCGAATCTGATATTAGTTTTGAACCAAGTCGCAGCTTTCTAAAAGAACATCGCCTTAAAAAGGTCTCAAATGCACAAAAACTGCACCTAGAAACGAAATTGCCTAGATATGTCTGATATGATCAGTAGTCTTGGAGTTTCCCAAAAAGGTTTCCCAAGATACTTCATCCGTGCACACATTCTAGAATGACTGATTTGTCTCATTCACTTTTTGAAGTACACATAACTCTCGGACGTAAGTTCGAAGTTTCCCCATTTATTTCATAGTTACCTCGAAGTATATCATAATATTATACGAGTACATTGATATGGATTATTAACTGTTAGATTAATAGTTGTAGATAAAACAAAATTCAATATCTTCTGTCAAATAAAGCTACTTCTTTCGTTATGATATACTACTGGATGCTTTCACAAACATAGTTAATTATTTTGAAAAATTTGAATTTCTTGGTTATATCAGAATCTCATGTTTATTTGATTTAGTTTAAGAAAGACTTTTAATAGAAGAAATAGACAACATGAACAACAAATATACGTATATATATATATATATGTAAATGATTTTTACAGATTTTTCATAGTCTTAAAATTTACAATTATCTGGAGGTAGAAATTTGGTACGTTTATGTTCATTTCGTTTTTCTTGTAGGCCGGCGAAAAATGTTGTAACATCATTGGCTGTTAATATGCCATCGCCATTTGCCTTATCACGAAGAAAATCACTAAGTGATCTCTTAAAATCATTTATACCTTAAATAATTTAAAAAATAAATCAAATTAAAATTTTTTTACTTTATAATAGAATTCAAAATGTTTGCTATTTTTACCTTGTAAAACTTCTAATTTTTTTACATGATCAAGTTTTTGTAATGACGTCGTTAATAATTTATCTGCATCAAGATTTTCACTTTTTGCTAATGCTTGTTTTTCATATTCTTGAATAGCATCGTCGTCATTAAATACGATCGTTAGATTTGAATCTTCATATAATGTCTAATAATAATAAAAAAACTTACTTAGATGAACTAAAATCAGAAAAGTAAACAATAAAACTTACACAACATTGAGGACAACGACATAATCGCTTTCGCCAATTATCACGTAAAAATATTGTATGAAGTTCATTACTATTATTATCCTTATTATTTGAAAGAAGCAAACATGGTTGACGATTGCTCGCAACTAGATAAACAAACGATTGATTCTATAGACAATAAAATTTCATATGAATTCTCACCAGCACTATTATCTTCTGTAGAAACTGAAGTAATAGTTTGAGATTCTAAAACAAAGAAAAAGATTTAGTTTACACTAAACAAATGATACTTTCTTACCATCGTAACGAATTAAGAATGGATATTTCATGACACATTCTTGACAAATCATGTCCAGTTCATCAGTGTCATTTTCTTCCTTTGGTAATGGAACACCCAAATGCTTAAAAAATTGATACAATAGAATTTATCAATTAAAAACAAAACAACTTCATAGATGTTATATATTTACTTGACTGTGAAACCAATCTTCACATATCATACATTGAATCATTGCATCGTCCGATGTCTGTAATAAAATGGAGAACAATTTAATTAATATATTTGATTAAATAAATAATCTACCGGTGCTTCTTTATCTGGATAAGGACGTTTGCATGTACAATACAAACCACGAAAATTGTCATCGTATTTGTTAGCTGCGTTGGTTGATTCTTTATTCTACAAAAAAAGTCGATCGATATAATTAATGTGACATTCAAATGTGAGTGAAACACGATGTAGATGTTTATGCTAATCACGAGAAATTCATTTGACTACATTCATATTGACGACATATTTGCTTTGCTGTATATTTTACTCGATCTTTTTCTGAAATCCAATGAAACAAACATAATAACATTTGATTCACATCTAAAGTCTATTGTCAGATATATCAAAATAATATTTATTCTCATCTGTAACATGATTAAAGGAAGAAGAAATCAGACCTGTACATTTTCCTATGAACTCCAACGCTTCCTTACAATCGTATTTCATTTTAATATTAATTTTAAAAGAAATGTATCCTACTGGATATAGTTTACATGGTTGGTGACTTAATTTCGAATTTCCACAATCGCATCGAAAAAATCTAGAAAAATATTTTCTTTTTTTAATAGATATTTTTCTTTTAAATTAAAATAATTTTACCGTCGCGTGTACAATTCATTAATATCATGATTACTGTGACAATGAAATGCACATGCAGCACAAATACCAGCTAGTTGTTCATTACCATGATTGTAACATGTCATACAAACAAATAAAGCTTGTCGTGGTACATATCCCTGAAGAAATTGAGTTTAATTCTTTTTACATATGATTATCTTCTTATGTTTGTCATATGTATTACTTGTGCATATGTGCATGTATCCGTATCGCAATTACCATACAGTGCACGTTCTCGATCTAGTTCAGCTTCTTCATCATCGATTTGTTCAAGTAATTCACTGCATGTTACTATTTCTTCCTCGCCTTTGCTAGTTGTACTTTGATCAGTAGACATAGTTTTTTCTTTATTTTTCTTGTAGAAAAAGAAAACAAAATTATATTAATAAAAAGACTTAGCAACAACAGAAATTGAGAGAGAAAGAGAGGCTATGATACAATAGAATGAAATTATAATTCTTCTAAAATAATAACAAGAACGAAAACGAATAAATGTTTGTATCAGAATGATGAAGAACAATTGATTTAATTGTCATTTCTCAATCGAATAATGATCAACCTTGTTTTTATTTATTAGAAAGAGATACGAATGAAATTATCAATATCACATGATAATAGGTTATATTCGTCAATTCTGATTCATCTGATAGTAACTAGACTTCCTCTAATATCACATTGTCCAGAAAGTTCGTGTAACAACTCTCCTACTACACGCTTGAAACGTGTGGCTTCCACCATCGTGTAGAGCGTTTATTTTTAGGATGTTACACCGCTTTTGACCTAATTGCTTCATTGCCGTCTTGAGAAAAGGAACGAGTTTTCACTGCCAGGTCTACTCATATTGTAGATAGTGTATTTCCATCATACTTCGAATCGATTGCAAAACGAGAAATCTGTTTCAGAAATCACGATGCTTAGTTTTGTAGAGCTCATCAAGGGCAACAAGATGTAATATTTGGGTTAGCATTTAGAGTGAGCGTAGATGGAAAAAGTGACTCGTTGGATATGAGGCATTGAGAAGCCGTGAAAACCTCACAAGTAAAATGCGTGTTGTTCTTTGAAATCTTTACATATCTCTTCGAAATCCTTCTCGATCACTCTGAAAACTGAATAGCAGATTGAGTTTTGACTGCTCTTTCGTTTAGTAGTCTCTGAATTTCAAAATTGTCTGATTCTGTGTGAAGCCATTTACAGAGACCATTTGAAAAATGCGAGGACTTCGAACGAATATGTTTCTCTTCTCCCCATCACAGATTTTAGCCCATATGAAATTGTACCTAACCTACACTTCTTATCTTCAGACCACTCTTGGTTAATGAGATACAGAAGTACAAAGTCACAGTCACCACCAGTATAACTAAAACATAAGCACACCTGGTCGTGAAAATTCTATTCTTTTCGCCAGAAGACGATGAAAAGCAATTAGCTCAAAATCAGTGTACCATCCTAAAAACGAATGCTCTACACGATGAGGGAAACCATATGTTTCACACTTTTAGTAGGAGGGCGGTTGCATGAACTTTCCGGACAGTGTGATATTGAACTATCGAGTTTAGCTAATCGATGATTTCAAAATTATTTTTTTTATTAGGAATATTGTATCTGTATACATATATAATTTATGTTAAGTTCTTCTCCGATCCGTACTGCATATCTGTAACGAGAATTTTCTTCTATGTGTCAATAGCTAGACTCTCATCTGATTTCTACCGAGAAGTATGATATTAATATCTTACGAAAAAAAAATATATATTGAATCTGAACACATCGGCAAGGTGTCTGGCGCATGGTAGCAGTTCAACATGAGACCTCTTCAGTAATGCTTCACCACGCATACTGATCAGAAAAGATTATAACTACTGAAAGAACATTTCTAATTATGATCATGGGATCTTCGCTGTTCGAATAGTGGGCTATTTCAGTTGATTTATGCTCATGAAATAATTTTGTTTTTGGAGAACTTTCATAATCAAATGCCGAACTCAAAGTTTGTCTACAACTAGTTCGTATAGTTATTACTAGAATCCATTGAACTGCACAGCAAAATTGTATTAATCAAAATAATAACTTTCTCAAGGTGGGATCACATTTACATAAAAGCAATGGTCCCATGATAACTTTCCTTTGGTATTTCACTATAAAACAAGTTGACACAGAAAGAGAACCAAAATAGACTACTCATAATAACCAACTGTCTGTTGACTGTCACAACTAGAACTGCTCATATGACTAGTAAAATCTTCTTGTTCGAATAACTGTCACATTATAAGTTGTACTATTTTCAGTAGTACATTTTCGTATTACAAAACAACAATTCTGAGATGTCGACATCGATTGCAAGGAAATTTCAATCGATTTCACTTTAGATATGCATATATTCTACACATGATCATTAACATAGTTTATGTCCTTGTCATGAAACAATACGATATGCTTACCTACTAAATAACTCTCGTTTAATTAGTAAAGATTTCTTTTTTTTTTTATTTCGCCGATGTTTAAAAATGATTTTTTTTTCTAGAACAAACCAAGAGAAAAAAGAGATAATAAGTGATGACGTGATGTCCTAGAACAGTGCAAAAGATTAATAGAAAAAAAAAACAAAAGAAGAAAGTAATAACGTTAAAAACACAACAACAACAACGATAACAAGGTCATTCATCCGCTTGCGGAAGCATCACTTACACGCACACACACACGCACACAAACGTATTTTTGTTTTGTTCTCTAATTGTTCTTAATCATTGTTTGTTCATTTAATCATCATTATCCCAACCTTTATTCTCTTTTGGTTTTGGTCCACCAGCTGGCTTAGCACATATTATTTCATCGACACTTAGAACCGTACAAGCAGCTTTTGTTGCAAATAAAATGGCCCATTTTTTTGTTATATATAAATCGTATAATTCATTTAATTTAACATCACCTGTATCATAAGTTACGTCAGTCGATTCTGTAATTTCCGATTGTGTTTGTCCAATAAGAAAGCCCAAATTTGGATTATCATGATGGCCAACATAAAGTTTAGCTAGAATTTCTGTACTTTTAACACCTGAATTTTCAGCAAGAATCTTCGGTATATATTCAAACGTTTCAGCAAAACGTTGAATAGCATATTGCTCGATGCCAGGACATGTACGAGCATATTCCGAGAGTTTTGATGCCAATTCAATTTCAGTCGCACCACCACCTGGTAATAAAATTGGATCACGTGTTAAAGCCTTGAAATTGTTGACAGCATCATCGACAGCTCGTTCAGAATCATCGAGAAGCTAAATGATGTAAAAATAAAAGTTTATCTTCAAATTAACTACTTGTTTAACAAGCTTGAAAAACTTTTTCGTAGAGCTCAACAAGTTTAAAATGCTTTCTACTAAGTTCTACAACTGATTGTTGACAACGAGAGAAATGAAAAGAACGATAGTGACCTCAGGTGTAACATTCCTAACTCGACTCTATTCATTCCATAGCGACACTCATATACGGTATGTAGATAAGTGTTTTGTCAGTGGGAATCAAATATTGCCTGATTAAAATCAACTTACTTGATCAGTCGATCCACGTAAGATCAATGTTGCAATATGTGATTTAGTATGTTTAAAAACAACGACATGTGTATCACCGATTTCATCGATGAAGATCGAATCACAAGCTCCGATTTCTTCATGTGTTGGTACACGAAGTTTAGGTAAAACGACTGCATCGATTGTTTTTGCAACACGACGTAAATCAAATTTCGATTGTAAACGTACAGTCATAATTTTATATTTATTTAAGAAGTGAAGTGCCATTTCACCTACTTTACCTCCGCTGACAATAACATTAATACCAGCATCAGCTAAACCTTGAATTTGTGTTTCGATACTAGTTTCTTCGTCTTTTGAAAAAGCTAATAATTCATCAGCTGATTTCAATAAAACTGTTCCCTTGGTTTCTGTTACTTGAATATCAATCGGACAACTAAATACAGCGATGCGTGCTTGATTGACTTTCGTTATTTCTGATTCAACTTCACGTTTTAATACCATGCCTGGTACCAAAGTTGATTGAAACAAACCACCACCTAAGATTTTACATATACGAACATTGTCGACATTAAATGAACTTGATGAATCACTTCCAGTTACTGTTAAACATGCTTTTGTTACTAGATCACCTAAGAATTCATGATAACCAAATAGTTTACTTCCAATAGCTGTTTGAAGAACTTTAGAAACAATTGGTTCATTATCACGCAAGTTTTCTTTGGTTAAGTTAACTTTGATTTCAAATGTTGGCAATAGTTCAAGTGTTCGTTTTAATGCTAAATTAAAACCATCGATAACCTCACTTGGTGATAAACCCATACGAAGGAGACTTTCAGCATTCTCAAGTAATTTAGCACCGAATAATATAACATAATTGGTACCATCACCGATCTCTTTTTCTTGCATATCACTTGCTAACATTAAAATTTTTGCAGCTGGATGAACAACATCAATTTCTCGTAGAATCGATGCAGCATCGTTGGTCACAAATAATTTTTCAATATGATTTATAACCATTTTATTTAAACCATTTGGACCAAAACTTGATGTTGTTGTTTCGCACAATTCTTTACAAGCGCCAATATTACGATAGACAGCTTCATCAAGGCCTGAAAAATAAAAATGAACAACACGTTTTTTATTCTATGCATGAAAAAGATATCAATAGTGAGAATTTATAGCTGTCTTTATACTAGTTGGAAAGATTGTACACGTCGTCTTAAATAAGATTTTATCATAAAAGAAGGTATAAGTGTTTGTAATCGTGTACAAAGTTATTCTTCATGTAACATAAAAAAAAACTTATCATTGGTCATTCTTTGTCATGATTCTGTGAATTAGAATCTGATGTTATTCTTTTCAACTACAATGGTTTTACTTATTTGTGAGATAACTCAACGACATTCTGTCGTTCGTTTATGTATGAATAATATTCAAAAATACAAGATGTCTTCAAATTGATTAGATAATCACACGACCCTTAAACTAACATATAACAACATGTATGATTATCTTCTATATTTCCAATATTGAATCGAACCTTGCAGAGATACTCTTTGGTGTATATTACAAATATTAGATGTGAAATATTTTGAAAACAGTGCATGATAAATAAAAAAAAGAAGCAGATACTGGTCTTATACGTAGAGCGTAATCATTGAAAATTTTCTTAATTATAGAGAAGACATGTTAGGGGATACATCAGTAAATACTAATATCTCGATTCTACGAACTCGATCGAATAGTTATTTGTTTGCTTACCGTGCATGTATTTTGAACCTTCTTTCATCATTGAAGCGAAGCCTGGTGCTTTTGGTACACGAAGAGCCATTTTAATAATTTGATTAATGCAGATGAAATCAGTTATATATATATTTATATCTAAAACAAAAATCAATCTAGGAATTAATAAACTCCAGCTAAATCCTATCTAAAACCGTTTTGTACGAGAAAGAATAACATAGAGTAGGGTATAATTTTTAGTGGCCATGCCACAGACTACTTGCTTAAAAGTCATGGATTCAATAGGTCAACCAAAGTTCAAGTAATACATGTACGACTTTGGTCATGGATATTCATTGTCAGTCGTTGCATTTGTTTTTTCTCAACTTATTCTTTTGAATTGTTCAAAAATTCAACTCTGAAAAAATCTCACGAACATAAATCTGTTCAACGATCCTACGATTGTTATTCACACATGGAATATTGCATATCTTAAAGTCTCATTCACCAAGAAAAACGGCATAAGAACGCACTTGTTTTTCTCATACATTCGTATCATCAGAGTACTGTCTACTCCATGACAAGAGATGAGCTGATTTCTACTTTTTCATGGTCACCTATCTCACATTGATAGTAGTTAGTTCTGGCTAAAGTGTATGAATGGGTTGAAAAATCGAAACTTCATCCAACTTATACCGATTCTAATAGCTTGCATTTAAATAAGGCATTAGCAATACAAAAAAAAATAATACAAATGACAATGTTTGATCGAAGCATTTCGCTTGAAGCGAGAACTGTGACAACTAATTCCAAAAAAGTTGTGATTTATTTTTAGAAAAATAAAACATTGTTGTCACGGGCAGAATATGACGTTATGGTTCTTTTTTCTCTAAAGACCTCCCCCCTCTTATCCGCTACGGTCAAACAACAAAATTTTTTTTCATTAATCAATATTTTGTTTTAAATCATACTCATCATTGAACTTGTGGTTAAAATGAATCTAAATACAAGAAAAGAAATACTTTTTTTTTATTGATTATTGCATACTTACGGTCTAATTTTCATCGTAACGAATTCGAATAACATAATAATCTAACCCTGTATATTCACACTTACCATTCGAATTCTTATTCGGATGAATCTAATGAAGCAACAAACGAATAGTGTATTGGTTCGTCATGAATATTGCCTTCAAGAAATGATGCGGAGAAAAAATTAAATAAAAGCAAACTATCGTATCATTGACGCTGTTCATTGGATTCAATACAAGATTTAAGACATCACTTTGATGCATAAACATTGTATTCAACTGTTCTACACAACTATCTTTCTAAAACTCATATCGGGAAATCTCCTTCGCATTTTGTTCGATGTATTTATTGGACAAATCGTTGAGCTTCAAACGAATCTACTGTCGTTGGAAACACAGTTGATCGAAATAAATGTTCAATAAATGCAACTAATACTTGTTTTATTCTTAATTTTCAAGAAAAAAACATCACTACTTGTTAATAATCTAGGGGAACAATAAAAATAGAATAGTCTCACATTTCAAATGATCATACTTATTTGAAAACATAAGGTGTTTATGTTTTTTTGTGGAGAATCACCACTGCTCTACTACTGTTGAACTATAACCCAACATAATTACATTCTTGATACTGCAATTCAGTATGATATAACCATGTACTCGATACAAATCATACGTCTATTAACGAGTAATTATTGAAATGACGATATTTCGTAGGATGCTCATATACATATACGGAAGTTTCTATCAACATCAATGGCAACACCATCGAATGTAACTGAAACAACACCTCCAGAGTTGCTTTGTCGACTGAAACATAATGGTCGATATTAGACCCATCAAATAATGTTGCCGTAGAAGAAAAAAGAAAGTTCTTTTAGCTACCATTATTGTTGTTATAGTGCTTAGTTTGTTTGATTGGATACTAAAATGGAACTTGTTTAGTAACCTTCATATTAAGAATACCTTAGATGTATTCTGAAATATTAGATCGTAATTGTAATCTTTCTCAATTCATTTATCCTTGATTATAAATTATTGTCTTTTTTCTCTTGATCGATGCTGACATCTGTTGAACAGGAAAAAGTTTACGCCTAGATGTTTACCAAGAGCATAGATAAACTGCTCATGATAGAAGTAGTCCCGAAGATACGTTAAAAGTGTTTACAACTAGTGCAAGTCACTTCACAACAATTATTCTATTCAGGGGAAAAGAACTAATTGATTGATGCCTTACATGAGTCATATGAAGGGCTGAGTGTCTATACGAACTTACAGTAACTTTCCTAAACTCCTATGAATGACTATATGTAAGGATATGATAAAATTTATGATTACTTTTATGGTAAAAAATTTAGACCGTTGTGACCGAATCATTTGATTCTTGCGATATAGACAAGAAAAAGAAACACGTTCTCCTCAACACATTGTCATTATCGTACTAACTTTCGTTTCTACTATTGTTCTGTTTGGAAACCGAAGTTCATTCGTTCATTGCACTATTTTCACAGAAGACTACTTTTCGTAGGATGATAGTAGCATTATACTTACCCTCTACATATAATCACTGAAATCAAAATTTCCCCTTTTTCATGTTACGTTTCGTTTAATTCATCTAAGTTCTCAAACAGTAATATGGTTGATGAATTACTTTTCTGCGCATCTGTGTCTAAAAGCAATTAATACTTTGAACTATCATATTCCAAAAAGTACTGTTCTCGACTGAATGAAAATTTGTTTTTACAACATGTGCAGATAGGAAGTGCGAGATTTGATCAAGTCAAATTCAGAGTGAATATCGATCAACTACAAGTTGATTAAGAACCTGAGAAATGTCGATTTTTTCGGTCTTGAATTTAACCTATAGCACAGGAGAACTTCGTGTAACTCACTGTGAATGTGTGTATGTTAAAATTCATGAGATGAGCAAGATAGATCATATATTATAATATTACAATGGGATTGATTATTAAAAGATACTAGGCTCGATAAATTTAACAAAGGAGACTTCTGGAATCGTAAATTATACACAGACAATATACTAGAATGTTTTTCTGCATATTATCGCTCTAACACACGATCAATTGTTCATGAAATTTTTCTAGTGATTTATCTGATGCAAACTTATTCACCGATAATCTTCTTCCGTTGGAAGAGAAACGATATTTTTTTCAATAGCAATACAGAAACCTTAACTTATATATTTTCCATATTCTCCTATGGCAACAATAATAAGCATAGCCTCAGTTTTAATGGCTACTGAATCTTTTTATTGTGAAGTATATCGCGAGTTTAATTGAAATTATGAAAATTTTTCTATCCATCGACATATTGATTTTAGTACAGCATCTTGCATTGATGTAGGACTCATTTTCTAAAAAGCACATAGTATTCGATAATCTGTTAATTTTTCATTTTAAATAAAGTTTTGTTTTGCTTTTCTTAATTGTTACCTACTAATGTTTTTCGACATGTAACAAGTTTTTTGTTGTCCTTTCTGACTTCATTTGAAATAATAGAATCCGTCAGTGTTGATATCGATGGTTATTTGCATGACTCATCATCAGGTTTCTTCTATTGATTGTATATCCGATAATGACTACTTTCTATTTAATAAATTCTACTAAAACGGGCTGCGAAATATTCAAGAAAATAGAAAAAATCCAGCAAGTAGAATAACTTTACATTCTGTTGCAATATACAATACTATATGCATCGTTAGAGCGTATGCTAGAGTAGTATCCGACCACGCGAGTTTTCTTTGTCTCACTCGATTTTCAAAAGCAATATCACTCTACAATCATTTTTTTGAAATAGCCGCTAGTGACATATATGCAAGACTGCTCAGCCTCTGGAAATGTTTTTTGCACAATGATATTGAAATAGATAATTACATGAATATGTACTGAATTCGATGGTTCGTCTTGCTAGTCTATGTAAAATGAAACATGGAAAGGAGATGAGTGATTATGATGACCGTAATAATATGAATACAGAGAAGAATTTTTCTTCTAGTTTACTGTTGAAGTTTCTGACCCATGAAAAAGTCAATGTACGATCAATTGTTGAAAATGTGATAAAAGAAATATGTGTGTATTAAAATCTTAGATTTATTTGAATGCTTTCAGATAAGGGTCAGATAAATTTTCTTTGTTATTTTGTTTAGATTTCTTGACGAAGAAAAAATGAAAAGAGAACTATCATTTGAAAAAGATACATGATTTCGATGATGGCAATATAATACCACAACAGTTATTGTGCACCAAGCCTCTTGTATTGTTTGATAACCAAGCTACAAAATATATTTTATTATGTTTCAAGTGTTATTGATACATCATCTGATAAACTCATATTGAACTTCGTCTGTATCATCATCTTGATTTTCGCTATCGGTTTGTTCGTATACGGATGACTTGATGTTTCATGAGCGTATTCTGTGTGCAGTGAATCTTGTTGGCAATACCATCAATAAATTGATATTTGTTGGCGAAAGAACCAATATCTTAGTTATTTTTCTATACTCTTTCTTCTAGTATCGTCCCTATATGAAATACTCATCGTTAACTATTTGTTTGGAATCAGTTATTTCACTGATCGATCTAGCTATTCAACTGCTCTCGGTCGTTGTAATCATGTGGCCTGCTTTGATGATGCATAATATTCTACTCTTGGACATTTTGAATCATAGTGCATGAATAAGGATTCAGCTATACTAAGCGGTATTTTGATGTCTACATGGATGAGTATTACATTTGATGTTACTTGTCATAAAATTCCAGCAATATCAGTTGACAGCTCATGATTAAATGATAAAGAAAACTGCAAATTTATCATGATATTATGAGCTTTGTAAATTATTGTCCTGCTTTCAGGTAATATTTGCTATATGATGGTGACTGATAGGACAAGAAGAAAGGATTGAAAGACAAACGATCGAAAACGTTGTAAGTTGCTTGAAGAAAAATTTTATACTAATGCGCACATTCAACTAACAGCTAAAAATGATACGCTGATGAGTATCAATGATAATAAGGTTCAATTCTATTCATTAGTTTTCTTTTGCTCTATCGTATGATTCTTTATGGTCACATCTTGAATAATACGACCATTTTCAATCAACAATAAAAATTTGAAATGAATTTATTCGATCATCAGTTTTTGGTACTTATATTTTAAGGCATAATGGAAATTTTTCGACAGATTTAAAATTATGCGAAGACATCTGACGATTTTCTTTTTAATGTTACTATGGCCGTGACACGTCAATCAAATGCATACTAATAGTTTTTAAGGTCTAATTTTAAGTAGGAAGATCAAGTTGTTAAAGATATTTGAACTTATCAAATTATTGTACGGGAAATAGAAATATTTAATCATTCTCGTTTGAAGTACAAATCGAATCGATTGCATCATCAACGACATTGCTATGAATCTGAAAAAGAACTCTTCTTTACGTGAACGATCATTCGATGCCCAATAAAAAGAAGAATAGAATGTGGATCAAATGAACTTCTTTTTCTTTGATTAAAGTCACTTGGTCCGACATATACTCTCGTATGAAAGAAGCATTATGAATATTCTTTTTTGTTCCTTGCATTTTCATAATCACGTAGATCGATATTCAATCTGCCAACTGTAAAAATAGACGAAGTAATTCGATCTAAGATAACTTTTCTAATAAATAAAAGGAAAATGAAAACGAAAAGTTCATTTAGATCGATTCATACATTTCGATGACAAATATGAATAATCATCGTTTATTTTCGAGCATTTGTCTTATATTTTTCCTCGTACATTTCATATCAGCATCGCAATGTGATGAACGTTTAAGCGAAGTTGATATTCCATTTAATACTAAGGTTCATGAATCACCCATCGTTGTTAGCGGCACTTCATTACATAAGACTGCTGATAAAAGTATTCGAAATCTATTCAACGTTACATTTCTGGTCTCATGTATACTAAAAGGTCGACCAACTCAACGTACTATTAACATAATCCAAGCAGGTAACCTAAAAACACAGCATATTTTTTTATTCTGTTTTTCTTTAAAAATCAATCAATTCTAGGCACACTTCTTGGTCGTCGTTCATGTCAACGACTCAATGTTAATCAGCAATATATTGTATTTCTGGAACCGTTTTTCGATCGAACTTATCGTCCAGTAGATTTTGAAGAAGTTCAATACAGCAATCAAATACATAGTTTACTTGAGAATACATGTGGTCTTTCAAGAACATATCCATTTACGGAAATAAACGATACTGAAGCAGTTTTAACTAATAAATGCCCGTCAGCTGTGTCGATTAATTGTCCGGCAGGTAAAACTAAATATGGCATATTTTCATTTGGCTCATTCTATATTTGTAGAAATATCGATAACACCAAATCCATTATCAACGACAAGTTCAATTTTGACAACGACGAGAGTTACAACAACGACAACAACAACAACAACAACAACACAAATGATTTCAACAACAACATCAACGAGCGGTGTCGTTTTAGGGAAAGATCCGATCGATCTGACCTTACTATCACTTATACTAGCTGATCATCAAGCACAAAATCTTAGTCTAGATTTTTTACAAGGACAAAATCATAAATTATTCTTCTCTGATGATGAAGCGCGACGAAACGGGGTCAATCGATTGTCTTCTTTTCTTATTACAAGTTCCATTCATTTGATTGTTTTAAACATTCTTTATATCACATTCTAAAAAGAAAAGGGTTCGATTGTATTTTATTGCTTGCAGTGATGTACTTCTGACTTTTCTATAAAAGCGAAAATTAGAATTCTCATGCCATAAGTAAAGTTTTTAGAAATCCCAATACCAATATTATTCAAGCTAGTTTGGAAAACCTTTAGCTGAAATAAATCTATGAAGAAGCATGCACGAAGAGGAAATAGAAATCATAAACTTTCTTCTTTGAATAAATAAATCAAGGGAGATTATTTATTTCTAACTTGTTAATTTGGGCTAATTTTTAATTATAACTACTAGCTCATAGATCTTGAAACAAGTATAGCATTCGTCAGAGTTTTGCAAAATTTAATGTAATTGTAGTATCTTTGAAAAATAAGCGACTTTGTATTTCTATGTAGGATATCTTCAAAGGGTACCTGGAGTCAAAGAGCTATACTAAAACATTTCTTTATGTAGTTGAATTGCTTTTTCGTCTTTTGGAAAACATTCTGTATGAAAAACGAGGAGAGGCACTTCGGACAGCAGTTACTTTTTTGAACTTATGTATTAGTGCATGAGGAAAAAAACAGATCCCAGTCCACCGAAGTTCTTCAGGTGTGAATGTGGGTATACCAGTGTGAGATGTCAACGTGAATAAAAATGCTGTTTTTCAATTCTCTAGGAAGCATGCAAACCCATATTAGTATCAATACTCATACACGCACTCCCACTCCGATCAAGAGCTTGATCAATTTTTATTGTATCTAATGATGCATCACATAATAAATATACCGTTTCTAAATGTCTTGAACATAGTACCCTAGGGGAAGTACTGAGTTCAGGGTACCCATGTACTGCGAAAGCCTCAGCAAGGTACCCGATACGGGTACTTCGAAAATTTTCAGTGTTTATACTGATCTAGTTACTGCATTGGGTACCCACATCAGTATGTTAACTGAACAGGTACTTGTATGAGTACCTGCACCTGTAACTTTACTTTGGAAAACTCTACAGGGTACCCTTGATTTGGCGCGTTCTGTATAGTGACTGTTCATTCACCGCTTTCTTTCGCACACACAGCTCCATATAAACAACTAGACAAAACACAAAAAACTAATATATTTTCATACTAATCTTTTCTAGATTATTTCTTGACTATTTATTATAGTCGAAAAATGCCGATCTCGATCATAAATCGAGAGAGGACTACCTTGATATGGTCTGGTGNAGATCTGATCAACTCAAGCTCGATCAGATCGAGAAATTTGACCCGCTTGAATTTTCAGAATTGAAAAAATTAAATTAAATAAAAACGAAAAAAAATTATAATTTGCTTTGACAGAAGCAAAAATGAAAAAAGTCGAAGGTTAGGTTCGATCATCAACATACTGCAGCTTTGGCAGCAGGGTACCTAAACTTACTGCGCAATAGTACCCAGCCGAGTATTTGATCAGTAACTTCAAGTACCCACTTACTAGACGCTATGCAGCAGGGTACCCACCCGAGTACCTTATACGTACCTAAAAGTACTATAAGGTACTTAAGTACCCAAAAGTACCTGTGACATACTAGTACCAGGGTACTTTTTCAGGTACCCTTGATTCAGTACATTCATTAGGGATAATTAACGTTTTAAGATTATTGATACAATGATCACAAGAATTAATTCTATTTAGTAGTAGAAGTGCCAGTCAATTGAAATAGTGATTTTCACTTAGAACTCTATTGGATTCGTTTAAGAGGCTTGACATATCTTTATTACGGCGGTTTTTTCCTACGAACCATGGCAAAGATCAGGGGTATTGAAGAAGAAAACAATGTATAAGGATCAAATGTAAGGAAAAAATTAGACTCCAAATAGTAATCGATCTATCGTATATGATATTAAGAAAATAAATCAAGGGGAAATAGTCGGATTCTGAAGATTCCGAATCTCATCAAAATCCCGAAAATTCCAAGAATCCTATGAAACTTCCGGGAAATCCAGAAAGTATAATTTATATTCTGGAGTATTAGCAGCATCAATTGAAGCAATTTACGAAACAGACTATACATATAAGCTAGTTGCTGTGAAACAAGGACTTCCAGCCATAAAAAGTATAATACAAATTCTTCTGAAATTCGTAATTCTTATTACCGAAGAAAGCAAATTGTAACATGCTGATTTATGGATAGAATCTGGTTTATGCTCTTGATGTTATAAATTACAGGTATTATCTGGGATACATGAATAAACCAAAATGATGCATATAATTATCATACCTAGAAAATTGAGTAAGAGACCTGTCCATGCTGTGAAAATCGTCGTGGTTTTGAGGATTTTTTAAAAATCACGATTTACACACTGATATTTAAAAAAATCACCAAAATCACAACGATTTTCGTGATAGATGTGTCTTCACTCCAGACGAATGATATGCAATCCTGTGCTCAAATGTTGTCAAATAGTCGTTTCTACACGATGTGTTAGTGATCTATTCTAGTTAATACATATAAATAATAAAATCAATTCTTATTTAGAATGCAATCTAAGGAAGAAACTCGAACTCTTTCAATTATGATGCAATCCAAGAGAGAATCGGCAGGTTCTCGGGATTCTGAATCCCATGGGGAATCCTAGCATTAAATATAAATCCCAGGAATCCAATGAAGATTCAAGAAATACTTCAATTAGATGTCTAAAAATCATTCAAATCATAACTTACGCTCATGCATAACAATTGTGTCATTTCGTTCATGTGATAGTTTGAAACCCATTCTTTTAAGAGAATCATTTAGTCGTATGGAAAATAAGGATATGGGTGTGAATTTTTCGTGGGGATGAAAAGAAGACATAGATCCTCATCCTCACCGATCTGGTAAACGGAATTGTTCTGTACTATAGAAGCTACTGCTTTCTAACAAAATAATGTGATCTAAATCGTGGCATCAAGTATGATTATTTATAGAGTTCAATTAGGTGAGAGATCTCAAACGCTGTGTATAGTAACACTCATATTGGTTCATAGAAAGATGAATCGGTCTACAACTTTAAATTTGACATAAAATATATAGTTGCAGTTGAACCAAAGGACGATAGCTCCGAAGATGAACTTGAAGTCTTTTCATTTTATCCAATACTTAGTATAAGTCGTAGTTCTGTGGTCAACACTATTCTTCCTAGACTGATCAATAATTTTCTATTCGTAAATATTCATACAGAAAAAGAAACGGGTAAATAATCTATTGACTTGTTACCAAATGATTGGAAAGATATACTAACCAATTAGCTTATATTAGTTCACTATCCGGCTAGTTTAATGAAATAGACATGATTCATGAGAATAAGTAACGGGTTAGTTCTGATCGATGTTACTTTGGTTTTTGCTGTCCTTTCATAGACAAAGGGAAATGAAACAGAAGAGCTTTTTCGTATCTCTAGTATTGATGCGTATTTTATGAAAAAATTTTTCGAGACTTACGTTAGTGATGAATGGGCTAGTTTTTTTTCTGTGGAAGAATAAATATCACTCGACTTTCACAATTCAAGGAAAGTTTGTAGCCTACAATTGATTCTTCGAGAAAAAAGTCAGACAGCTAAAAAACAAAAAGGATAGAGATGCGGAACTCGATAAAGATCTTGAATGTTCGGGCAAAGTTTAGGTCTTATAGTGCATGTAATATCTGTTTTGTTCTTATTCAAATGCCGTGAGTTGAATTTTTCAAAAATGTCACAAAAGATTTGAAAAAAATGCTTCTCAAACAATGAGCATCAAAATGATCTTATGGTCTTCTCCTTTGTAATAATTTTAAAAGGAATATTGGCCATGTTTATAATCTACCGTTTACTCTGCTTTCCAGATTTAATGTTAATTTTGTTTGGAAGGAAACAAGAGAATATGTGATAAAAAAAAGTAGATCAGTTGTACAAGTCTATCCAAGTCGAAAGATACGTTCCATCTACGCCCTGTATGCTGGCAGTACATTGGGCGCAGAATTACTGACCGTACCATCATTACAATAGGCCGTTTTACAGCCGTGTACCGTGACAATAATGTCCCGTATTACTGTACTCCCTAACGGCACCGTATACATGGCCGTATGGTCACAGTGTACGGTCATAAAGCGGCCTATTTTAATGATGATACTGTCCGGAATTCTGCGCCCAATATGCGGCCCGTATACGGGGTATATCGTTCGACATGGGTAGTGTGCAAAAAAATCGGTATTGTCTAATCTGAGGAAAATCATTACAACTGATTGAATCACTTGTCAAGCTAGTACTTCAAATATAATGTTGCTTTTCTTACCTAAATCAAAGAAATATGGCTGATCCTAACACAAAATTTATAATTCGCTTTCTTTCTCAACTAGCGATTAATCTCAATTTCATACAATAAGAGTTTTCGAGTTAACTTTTTACTTCACACTCGAAATATTTTTCTCTTGTGTTCAAATTAATGCCAAAAGCAATATAGTCAGGGATAGAGAGTCTCTTGTCTTTAAGTAGACATAGGAAGGCCATGGTGCTACCTGCTTGATTTAAGCATGTTAAACTGCTAGATTACTGAATGAATAATATGTCACACATAAGATGCTATAGATTCATTTGATGCGACGTATTTCTTGTATCTCATTGATTTATCTTATTCATCGCTGCTGTTTGCTATTCTATCTCGAACATTTTCTCTGAAAGATAAGAAAGTAAACTATCGTGTCGTCAAAATGGACTTGATACCCATTTAATTAGGTTAAGTGTCTAGAATTTTAAAAATAGATAACTCCAGTGAACTATCTTGAGGTATGCGCATAAAATACATGAGCATTTGAAGCAAGAATTTCATGCGCTCTGAACAAATCTTGAAGACAGCGCATAAAAAAACTTCTATGGAAAACATCGTAGTTTTTAGTGTCGATCACTTTTCAGATCGAATATTTTTCACCTGGCTGTAATTTTGGCCTGTAAAATTATAGATAGTGCTTTTAATCACAATATTAATGATATTCTTTCTCTCATACGCGTAGCTTTCTTGAGATTCTTGAATAAGAAAGTGATGCGCTATGGGTAAATCGTGATGACTGAGCAAGTGAAGCATATGAAAACAAACCGTTTGTCTAGAAGATGATTCTCCTCAATGTTTGATGCAGGTTTTCTAGCTATTTTATAAAGCAGTGAAGCCTTGACACTGAGTTCTATGAAACTTTCAAGACTAAAATGAGGATCATAGAGATTAAATATGAATTTCGGGAATGTCGTTTGTTATTACAAAAATTCCGAGAATCTAGAATTCGCCTTTTTCCCCTTGATTTTTCCACAACGACATAGAGAAAAACCAACATTTTTTCATGAGAAATCGAAGAAAAAATCGATGTGAATCACACGAATAGAGTTCTGAATGTTTATGCGAATCGTTAATACATATGACTGATTATTTTCATATATGTTTCAGTAGAATTCTTAGTGAATTCGAAAACAGTGGCACACTTTCAGTTCATCTGTTGGCCTGTACTGAAATTCGCTTCACACTCACCATTCATCTACTGAAATGGAAATATATTTCGATTACATAAAACAGAATCGTCAACTCTGCAATCATTTCGGATCAGGAGGATTCCACCTTGACATTCGTCATAGACAACGTGATGCGATAATTTCATGATTTCAAACGTTTCCATTTGAAAGAAGATAACATTTGTTGCTTGAAAAAAAGTCGTTCGAAATTGATTAATTCACATATAAGACGTATCTCAGAAGTGCACCATCGAAGTAGTCAACAGCAGTAGACGTTGAAGAGGGTAAAAATTACGATAAAGATGTCGATTTTCTTCTCATACGAAATCATTTTTTGACACAATGACATTGCAAGAAACATCAAACATACTGATTTAGATGAAGTAAAAAGTACTTCCGGATATAAAACAATGTTTGTGTCGGTATATCGATGATGAGATGCAATGAATAATTAGCACTCTCAAATATTCAACAATTGATGAATGAACTTTGTTGCCATGAATATCAAATGAATTTTAAATTTAAAGAAAAAAAGCCGAATTAATTTTACATATGAAGAAGGAGCTCAGAGATGCGTGATCTTTTTTCTCGAACTATATGTATATCTTATGAGATACGAAAAGGTGCTGATCAAATTGGCATGCATCGATCCATCGAATGGTATTTAAAACTTAAAGGTTCCTAGAAAAAATGAAATGATAGATTAAATTTGTTCATTTATTTATAAATATAGAGAAGAGATTTTAATTTTAGCGATGATTCACTACGGATGAAAACATATCCGAACTTTCAAGTTTTTTCTTATTCCGTTTTTTATCTGATTCAAAATATTAATATAGACTCAATCTCCATCATTCAAAAGAATGTTCAAAAATGCAGATTTCAAGCAAATAATCTTCAAACATGAAACTTTTCAAAACACAATTTCATCCCACGAAACTCATTAAAATCATATGTAAGCTCATGATCTTAGATATTTGAAAGTTTGAAGTTTTATGTATTCATTCAAGTTCAACAATAATGAAAGACAGAAATCGTCACTAAATCTTCGAAAGTAAACTAATGTACATCGATACATAAGTCACTCAAGTGTTCATCATGAAAATGAGTTCGAGAAATTCTCTGCATAGTCTGCAAACTAAAAATTGTCCTAATTAGGCTTAGAAAGAGTTGAGATTTTTGGTTTTTTCATTTCTTTTTTACCAAACTTGAAAAACAAAATCAAATGAACAACATCTTTTTGGAATTTCAAATTCTAATTTTCAATGCAAACATGTAGATTTTCCATACTATAAAATAGAAGTAATGCATTTGGTATGATGGAAAAAGAGTCTTTTTATTAAGATAGTGACATTACAATTTTTCCATTGTCTAACAAAATACTTCATTTTTAATTTCAAGCAGATGCTGAAAACTTGATATTTGTTATTGTTGAACTGAAATTAATTACTAATGAAAATCATATAGGACACAGTCTGAGTTATTAGTATATTGCGAATATAAGACGTACTCATTCTCGATAACAGAATTTCTGTTCCACAATCCATCTTTGACGAAATTTCAATGCGTCTGTTGATTTTTAAAAATCTTATGAAAATTTTTCTCAATAAGTGAACATGATCCTTTGACAGATGAGATCAAAATGTAACTTACCTTATTGACCTTTAATGCATCTATGATATGTTCTACAGTTTTATCACCGATGTTAGTGTCCCACATATGCAATTCTTTAAGTGCCTATCGTAAAAAATGCAGATGATCATTAGAATTGTAATATAAAGGTATCAAACGTCTATCTAGATGTCACATTGTGTCATTTATCACTATGAATGGTATCAGACGGTTTGCTTCCTTTGAGAAGGTGAGTAGAAACTTTTATATGCATTATAGAAAAGAAAGATTTACTAAATGATATTTTTATCTTACGATCTTTTCTGGTGAATATTCACGAATTTTCTTATTGCAAATGATCTCAAAAAAAATAATTTCCTAGTAGAATAAGTTCTTTGTAACGAAAATGAAAGAACGACGGTTACTGTTCAATTTCTTCACTGTTGTAACAAACAATTATTTTATTATGATCAATAATGACGAATTGGAGGAGTAGCATAACCGTCATCCTAAATATCTTATACATCATTCAATTTATGTTCGTTTTACACCCGCACATGAGTTTTGATACGAGAGAAAAATAGATGAGTAGAGAGCAGAGTGAACAAATAGATGTCATTTAGGATATTGGGAAAGTTCGTTTGATTTGGTTAAAAGTAGAACTTGTTCTTATGTTTTCCTACAGAGTCCAATTGTAAGACTTTCTCTTCTTCGTGATTGTTTGCAACGGTTTTTTGATCTAAATCGAAAGAAATTTTATGCAAATGCTAAAGGGAGCACTTCTTAACCTTCTCGCCACTTGTGTTCAATTTCACGATTTTTAAGATTTTAGAGACACATCGACTATCCGAATAGGAAAAACGATACAAATACAACCTATTTTCAGGTTTTCATATGAATACGATAAATATGTTTCATTATATAGGCATGAAAATGCTTTCGATTTTTTAAGATTGGATAGTGAACGTGAGTAGATAATATTTTTCAAGATGATTGAAAACAAGAAAATTCATGAGAACCATGTCAATTTCTGTCTTCGACTAGACACGTCAAATGCGATGGATCGAAATTATGTAACTTTTCTAAATCTATGTCAATCTGACAAATACGAATAGATGCTCTTCAAAAGTTACTTTTTGAATCGTCTACGAATAGTTTGAACCAGAGACGTGCACCGCACCTGAAAAAGGAGGTGCGGACGTCGGAAAAGATGACGTAAGGTAGAAAATTGTGACGGCGGCGGTCACCGCACTAAAAGCCTATTTGGCGAGCGGACGGACCGCTCCGCAACTATGTCAAGTGGGACGGACGGTCCGTCCGTACCTCCACGTGGCCGTCCCACAGCCGCTCGCTCGATATCCATTGGCTATGTACACTATAATACATAGGATTTAGATAAGAGTCGGTACATCATGCCTGATACAGTGAACAATGGAGAATCATCAAGATATACTATATATTCAAGACACAAAGGGCACAGATAAGTTTCCACTATCATATTTCGTACATCTTGTTTATTATCAAAATAATATTTTGTTCAAAATCGTTTATAAAAATATGGAAAAAAGAACAAAAGCAAAACAAATTTATAAGAGCATCTGACTATTAACACCAAATCGTTTTCATATCAAGAAGAGAAAAAAGCGCGACAACATAAATATCTATATTCATACTTGAAACAGTATTGTTTTTATATATTCAATATAAGTTGAACACGAAAAAGTTATTCGTAACCTTTTCCAGTTTGAAAACGTAATCCTGATCGAATAACCAATACGTTATCTAAATGCGATGGTTATAGATTTGTGCCTCGATTGTTTAACATCACACCAGATATGCTGAAAACCCGTTCAGTTGAGGCAGATGTTGGTGGTATCGAATGAATTGTTCGAGCATATCTAGACAGTGATGGTAATGTTTCACGAACCGATTCTTGTGACCAAAATAACATCGGATCTTTTCCGATCAGATTACATGAGATTCTCATGGCGCAATATTGGTCGCTTTCATCGGGTTTTGATACTTGGTATGACGTTGTTGTTAACGAATATTCTGGTGAGAAACGATCATCTTGTGAAGATACAGTTACTTCAGCACTATCATCATTTCGAACAGACTTTTGTTCTACATTTTTTACTAAATAAAAAGTTCATTTTAGATAGTTTCTCTCTAAAAACATCTGATACTTGCTCATATCATCTTCAAAAGCAGCTATAAAATCATTTAATGATCTAAATCTTTTTCGTTGTTGTTCCTCAACACCTGAAACAGCCATATTGTCAGTATTTGAAATCGATTTAATATTAATTAGATTTGAACGTAGCTGTGTTAAAACTTCAACTTTTTAAGTAACCGATACAGACTCTAAAGGATGAGAACGGAGCGATGGATTATCAGCACCATTAGATACATATTGAAGTTGAACTGACTTACTCATATCTCTATGTTTGGGATGAAGAAACGTAGCAAAATAGTGACGCTCATCAAAGAAGTCGAATCTTTCCATATCCACTAACAGCTCGTGAATTTTTTCACGAAAGAATTTCATACCTGAAAGAAAGAAGAATGCAGTTTCCCTTCAGATATTGTGCTGAAGCCGATAAATATGATCGATTATCAAGTGTCTACTGAATCTAAGTATTTATTCACTGTTTTCTTTTGCAATATTTGACAAAACATATGCTACTCGATCATTTTATTTTTAAAAATTAGAGCTAGTTGGATGTATGCCTCTATGAATCACTAGACTGTTGCAAAATCTAGCGGAAGAATTAATCTTTCTTTGGAAAAACTTCATTCGATTTTAGAAGAAAAACTATGACAGTTATCATTATTTTACTAATTTTTGCAAGTCTTAACACTTCTTTTTACGAAAATTGGAGTTTTTTCTTTCTCGAAAGACTAAAAATTTTTATCTGAGAACAATTCTTAATTTTTTACCACTTGATTCTGCATCTTCACTTGGGTAAGTATTGCAGAACGATTGAAAACGATCTGTGTCAAAA